>JAYXIM010056090.1:0-122058 GCA_037575425.1 Anastrepha fraterculus | reverse complement strand
TTTGTTCTTGAAAAAATTTCATACTTTTGTAAAAGTTTAAATTGATTTGTTAAAAAAGATTTATTTCCGCTTTGAAAAACACCCCCTCGAAAAAATGTATTCTCTATTAATAGTGGAATATGAAATGCTTTGAAAACACCTTTTTTTTAATTTTGTTTGGTTTTCAGAAAATTTTGTTTTGAAAAAATTTCATTCCCTTGAAAAAGTTTTATTTTATTTGTTTAAAATTTTTGAAATTTTTTTTTTGTAATTTTAGAAAAACACCTCTTCGAAGAAATTTCTTTTATCTTTTTGAGGAAAATTTGGTTTTGAAAAAATTTCATGCTTTCGAAATTTTTTTATTTTACTTTATTTCTTCAAAATTTTCGAAAAGAATTTTTTTTATAATTTTCGAAAAACACCCCTTTGAAAAAATGCTTTCTATGTGTCATAGTGGTATTCCATTAACTTTTAGGATTATAGTCAAATACTTACAAATATCTACGCTTTCACAAATAGCAACAATAAACAAATTTCCTCAAAACCAAAAAATTTACTTTTTTTCTAAAAAAATTCTAAACAAACAACGTAATAAATTTAGAATTTTGTGTTCACGAAAAAACAGTATTGTTTTTATTGTATTAACTGAAAACCAAAATGTTGCAAAAAATCAAAACAAAACTAAATTATTTTTTTGTGTTCATTTGGTCCATATGTTCCATAAAAAGTTGATATGGTAAATAATATGCAGGGCCTGATACACGCAAATTTCCATTGACCATTATAGTGACAAAATTATCGATCACCAATTCCAACAGGATTTCAAAATCAGAGTTGGAATGAGTTGTTGTGTGGTGTACTTCTGAAAAAATGAGAAATAAACAAAATAAATCTAAAAATTCGAATTCTAACTTTATCTTGTATATGTTCTTAGTACCTTTGAATTTTTCCAATGAAGCACCATTCATTTTAAATTTTCCAAGAATTTTTTTTATCATTTCGCGTTTCTTTCCTTTTTCATTCGATTCCAACATTTGTTCATAGCCGAAAACATCGTTTGCAAACGCATTCATTTCCATATAGAATTGGTCAAAGAAAGCATTGCTCAATTGAATTGAAACATTATTTTCATAAATACTTAGGACCTTAACTAATGCACCTTGGTACATACCTAACGCAGATATTCATCGCGACCTTGACATCGATACTATTGATGAAACAATACAAAGCGCTAGCAGAAGACACATAAATAGATTATTAACGCATACAAATCCTATGATGAGAAGACTACCAAATAAAGAAAAATCTACCCAAAGTCGGCTTAACCGTCAAACACCAACAGATCTTGCAAAATCCTTGTAATCAATTGTCAACTAATCGTATATGTCATTGTTTGTTAACCACTTGTTTTTAAATAATATGTATATATTTCTTCTAAATGAGCTTGGGGGCATTGGCCCTTCAATATCACTCTCATTCCATCTTTTTGTAAATCAAATTACTTATTGTCTAACGACAGGTGTAATATTTTATGGAAGAAATAAAAAAAAAAAAAAAAATTTCATTCGAATCATTTGAAATTTCTGTATACAATAACGAAAAATTCAAAAAAAGTTGTACACATAAAATGAATGTCGATTCGAAACTTACTTTAACCTAAGAATCGAGCAAGTTTTGTTTTGTACAATATTTTAATTTTTTCTTTTTTTTATATGAAGAAAATATTTAAAAGAAATTTTTTTTGCTAAAAACCTTCCCCTAGTGGATCCCTATAATATGAAAAAAGAACGAATAAAATTGGCCTCGTATCGACCCAAAAAAATGCGTACAAACGAACATCATTTCATTTTTATATATATAGATAGATGTTCTCCGATGTTGTTGTTGCTGCTTTCTCGCTGTGTTGTTGGTTTTGGAGTTGTAGTTGGCTTTGTTATTTCCTTTAAGCCTTGGTTTTGTTAGTACTGGAAATAAGTGTTTTCACTTATCTCAAGGTGACCTGGTTCTAATTGGCTCGAGAATAATTGTTGTTGTAAATTCTTTACTTCTGTCTACTGCTATTAATTGGCATTATTTTAGTACACATGGACTTCCAGTCTCTCAGTTTGACTTGACTTCAAGGTGACTTTTAATTGACTTGAAGGTTATTTTAGCTTTGGAATTCAAAATGTGTTTTTTTTTTCATGAATTTCTCATTTATGTCAAATTTCTTCACACTTTGTATTCGAGTTTTTCTCGGTTTTCTTTTTTTTTTAAAAGCTCTTCCTTCAATTAATTTCGCGTTCAAAACTTTTCTTCTCGAACTGTTGTTTTATTTTTCCCAACTGGTTTTGTTGTTTTTATTTTTTTGTAAAAATGTTCTTTCTGAAAAATTTTTTTCCTTGTTTTTAATCCGGTTTGTAAAAAGAATTTATAACAATGCCCTTTTCGAACTATTCTCCCATTTTCGTTTAAATTCTGAATTAGTTTTTAATTTTGCCGTGCCTTTTTAGGCTTTTGACCGACTGCGCCAATAATGATCCGTTCCTTTTGACGGTAACTTTATTAATTAATTCAAATATTGCGCAATTCTTACAACTAAGTTAACAAGGAAGAGCTTTAAAACTAGTGGTGGGAGAGAGTGCAAAATGTTGTTGTTGTTACGTAAGAAGAGATTGGTTTAGATAATGTTAAAGATCAGTTAATAAGGGAGCAAATTAAGAAACGTGAAGAAGAGATGGGAGAATATAAGTACGAGAGGTAAGGAGAGAATGAGTAAAGTAAAGTGTGTGTTGTTGGTAGTGGGAGCATTAGTAAGTAACTATATGATATCTCTCAAATGGCCGCATTGAGCCTGTACGGCGATTGTGGTGCGAGCTGTGTGTGGTGGAGCGCCGTCTTGTTGAAACCAGAACTGCCTCATACACTTTCGACGAATTGGCATCGCAAAAGTGGTTATCATATCGCGATAACGCTCCTTATTGACGGTAAAAGCTTGACCATCTTCATTTTCGAAGAAAAACGGCCCAATAACTCGTTTTCGCGTAAATACGGCAATTTTGCTTGTTTACCGTCCCATTCAATAAGAAAAGAGCTTCATCGGACATGATGATTTTGTTCTTCTTCTTCTTTTGACTTCTTTTGTGAATGTACATTTCAACAATTTGGGAGCGCTCGCGTGGCGTGTACTGCTCCATGGTAATAATCTGCTTGGACTGGCGCTTCCAACGCGGTATGTCATTAAGCGATCTGACGTCTCTGTCAAAAGATACAGGGTTGCCATATCGGTCCGTCGAATATAGGCAACCCTGTATATGTTCTTGACTCGATTGTCTCGATATAGCGAGAAAATACGGCATCTATCGTTGATCCTGATTTTGTTGTTGAAATATATAGCGGTCATTACTCATTTGTAAACTCAGTTGATGTTCTAAAAATTCTATTACTTTCATGGAAGTGCCCGATGCAAAATTTACATTGAAATCCCCAGTTAATGTGAGAGGTTTCAGCTCGTCGCGTTGAGTAAGAAGTTGACCACCATCATGACTGTGTCTTACTAATGTGTGATTACTTGGCATGTTGGCATGTTGGAGGGGAAGCCTGCATTCCTGAAGCACAATTAGTCATTGTTGCGACTAAAAAAGAGCAATCGATTTGAGAAAAGCTCCCTTCTTCTTAGTGGAGGTCAACTTGACAATAATCGGAGCGTCAGTCTTTGTTTTGGTAGATTTTTGCATTCGGAAAATGCTCTTGACTCAAGGTAGCAGTAGGGACCTTAAATCTTCACGCTTTTGTGTCTTTAATTAAGCATTCTTATTACAGAAAAAAAACGTGTGTCCAAAGACGCTTTGGCCTATTATAGTTTAAAATGTGATACCGAACTCCGCATGCCTGTTGTTGCTACCCACCTTGGAAGCCCGTAAGGGAGCAGAGGTCGCAGTTATCCAAAAAACACTTGGAGAAGGTCGGTGCTGCGAGAACTAGCAGATGCCGACATCTCATGGGACGGTGCAAAAACAACAGTACAGAACCGTTTACGATGGAAGAGTCTTGTCGAGGCCCTATGCTCCCGAGAGGAGTGAACAAGGGAAAAAAATAAAAAATTGTTGCTATAATTTTTTGGTAACTCAGTAAACGTCGTTTATGAATTTGCTCCAACTATCTCTTACTAGCAGACCTTCCCCCAACCTTTTCTCTTTCAGCAAATTGCGCAATTAAATTAGCTATTGCGTTTCTCTTTGCCCTTTCTTCATATCGTTAATAATACTTAAACAAACCAAAAATATCCCACCAAACCAATTTCTGTGAAGAAGAACCTCTCAAAACAATCTTGACAGCTGATTGTCAATTTTGCAGCTAATTTTCCATGTGTGAACGGATAGATTAATTTTTTTGAATTTATTGTTCATCACTACATATGTGAACACACTTTTATATTAGTTCCTTTTTCTTGAGTTCCAGTAACTACAGAGTGCGATTCTGTTCTTACAGCTTTAAAATTACTTGGTCCCAAGGTGATAGCGGTAGTACCGTCTCTTTTCCGAAAATAAGACACTTACTTACTTTCTTTTTTGGTCCAAATACGCGCTAGGGTTTATTTCCGGGGGAGGGTAAAAATAAATGTATATTTATATATTTTTCTTCAATATTTATTTTACACAGAACACCGAAGTTTAAATTTATTCAATTACAGCCATGTCATCTTCTTCTGGAACATCGCCATAAACAAAATTCTGAATTTTATTCTGATTTTCTTCCAAATCCATTTCCTGTTGAATCATTGGACCGAATCTCTCATGTGTTGCGATATAGCAAACCTTAAATGAATACTTCTTGTCTAAGTGGCCTGTTCGTAGTGCATTGTAGCCTGGCTTTACAAAATTATCTCGATGATTTCTCACCATTCAATATATTTATTGATTTCCATCCGCAAATGATCCTTGAATGGCGATAGGGCTTATTTTCGGAGGATGTCTTACTTTCAATCAAAATGGAAAAACTCGAACTAGCTGTTCTACTGGCATCATTATGTATGAATTCGCTTTAATTTGTCGTACGAAGTATGTAGATGCGGCGTTTGAATCCCTTCAGTTCTTTATTTTTTTATACTATCCATTGTTTTTGTGTAACATTTTTGCGCAAATGGTTTAAAACTGTTTTATGGCCGATCTTTAGCTTCTGGGCGATGCTACGACCACTAACCGGTCAACTTGGATTATTTCTGTGATTTTATCGACATTTTCTCTAACATCAAAAATGCCTGAACGGAATCGACGAAACCAAAATTGCCGGTGATTTTCTGGGCTTTTTCGAGCTTCAATCACAACCGCAGTGTTGCATGATTTGTAAAAGTATCACGTTCGATGTAAAATTCTGGCAACATTGTCAAAAGCATCACGTTCTAAGTGTCAAAAATTCGGCAAATGCTGCGCGCGAATACAAATAAATCGGCATCAAAAATTTTTTTCTTGCCAAACATCATAAAAGTATCAGTTGAGCAATTGCAACAGTGTTGCAAATTGTCATCAGTGCAGCAGTATTGCCGTTTTATTACGTGCCTCGAACAAGCCCTCTGTTAGAGTATCGGCACAATAAACACCATTTGCAATTTCAGCGGCCTGGCTTGCATTTTCGCCTTTGTTATATGTACCGAATTTTCTCTTTGTTGACTTCCATTGCTAACACCCTGTAGCTCACAACTGAATGGAACATACAAAAATAATATTTTTAGTGTAAAATGTCACCTTGACAACGGGCATAATCTCTAAATTGTTTGATCGATGCTTTACGAGATATCGATCATTATAGCCATCTACTGAGAAAATATTAGATTTCTTCTTCCCCAACTTAATATTTAAACATTCACTGCAAGTATACATTTTAACATTTAAATGAACCTTTGAATCGACGCATTCACTCATTTCGAGTCCATTCTTCCAAAATGCAAACAAAAAAGTAAACCAATTTAAGTCATTGTATATTTAAATATGTGTATATAGGTCGCGTAATGCGCTTTATTTAATTGTTCACTTGTTAATAATGGTTAATTAAATACTCAAATACATACATACCTACACTTTGAATTTGTAACTCTAAATGCTTTGCCTTCCTTAATGACCCATAACGTACGTGGGTTCTTTCCCATTTCTCTTTATACAATAATTTTGCGTTATTTTATTTAATATTAATTAAAAATTATTGAATTTTAAACAAAAACAAAAAACACAAATTAAAATCATTAAAAATAGTATTGTAAGTAATTACTTATTTGGTATTGTATACTTCAGGGCACACATACATACACATCTTTCGAATGAATATTTGTCTAGTACATTTTAAGTGCATATTTCTTCATGTATGGTATTGTAAGTTAGCATTGTAAAACTCTTTTTATTAGGTCATCAAGTATACATACATATTTAAAATTAATATCTTTTAGGTTGACGATGTGGCATAACGTCCAAATGATGATAAATAGATTGCTAAGATAAATCAATAAATGCATTTTGCAAAATTATAAGGAAGTCAAAATATGCCGTTGTTTTATTTCATTATGTGCTATTTTTCATCGTGCTAATGCAAATGCCTATAAAAAAATTATATATTTCAACATTTAATAGTTAAATCTTTTTAGTATATTTTTACAATTGAATTGTGAGCTCCGTTATAATATGCATACGTATTTCTCCGACAGTATTTAATTTCATTGGAAGATGCGTGAAATGTACTTATCATAGCAATTCCATGTAGACCCACTTGCATTACCATAACAAATCATTCAATCCATCAATCAATCAATCAGTGATTCATTCTTTTACTGGAAATTGCTGAAGTCCGTCTTCAATTTAATGGTTGGCTTCTGCGGCTTGGCCATACCGCCGCGTGCCTGTAATTCGCTTGCTTTATTGGCGATATTAATTGACTGCTGTTGATTGCGTATGGCCGTTTCGAGTTTCTGACGCAGCTCCAGCGTTTGGCCCATTAATGCCTTGAACTCTTGCGGATATTTGGGACCGATCTTCATTAACCACTGGAGGGATTGCTCATGCAACTGGCGCTGGTATTTCGGTAATGTTCGCAGCTTTGTTGGTTCGGCCAAATAGTTTATGAGTACAGGAACAAGTAGTGTTAACATTTGTATGCCTGTAAAATGGGATGATAAAGGATTAAAAGAGCATAAAAAACAAAACAAAAAAAACATATATACCATAAGTGCATATGTAAGTATTTTGTACAATATGAATTGCGATATTACTTCAGGTGAGTTGTGTAAAGTTACGAAGTGTATACACGCATGCGCAGAAAATGTGGAGTTCGGAAGCAGGTAAATATGCTATCAAGTGCACAGGTGCTAAGTATTTCCCATACTAGTATATAAAATACAAATACAAAATACGATTGAAATACAAGGATGATAGATTTACCAGGTTTGGGCAATAACTATGGTGAAAAACAAAATTGTGAGGGGAACTTTGGCTGCCACGTCACTTTGGAGATTCTATAGCCACATCCTGCTCCAGCATTTCACATGTATTCGGACACTCATTCAATTAGTCGATGTTCATTCTTTTTCGTATATCACTAACACAATCTAACATAACGTCCCCTTAGTATAACAATAGCCTATGTGCTCATAGGCTATTTTTTTTTTATTGGATTTTTGGATTCTCCATCGTCGATTTTATATGTGGTCAAAATTTTGTCAAATTCTAGTTCCACAAAGAGGGTCAAAACGTCAGTCAAAAATTAATAAATATTTACAGACATAACGAGATTTGAGTGAGAGCTACTTTCGACAAAAAGTTTGAAATTAATTTTCTCAAAACATCAAAAAATGTATAGGCTATTTTAATACTAAGGGGACGATAAGTAATTGTATGGGAGTACCTCTCGCAACTTGTAAGCTTCTTATTAAGGACACACTAATCAGTTTTGTGAAATTGCTAGGCAAACATGGCCACGTCTAAATCTATGTACGTCTGTCCAAGAATATTATAAAATTGAGTAGACTTCAAATTAGGACCTTAGTAGGGGCCCTCACAGGACATTAAATATTATGCAAGAAGATTAGGCGTTTACATGCATGATTACTGTCGTAGCTGCAGGAATGAGGAGGAGTTGGAAACAATTCAACACTTTTTTTTTGCACATGCTCGGCTCTAGCCAGAAGTAGGATATTTAAGGTCCTACTTCTTAATGAATACAGATAATCTATACACTTTAGGTATCAACAACCTTTTACGCTTTGTCAAAAATTCAGAATGGTTCAATATGGAAAGGGATATGTAGTCCAGCCCCTGCGGCTCACTACGGACCCATTTCGTGGTCTAAGTGGCCTCGCTGTCTCTATGTGCGATGCGGCTGCCAAACCTAATCTAAACTAACACGATATTATTGCCAGCCGAAATTTGCACGATCATTTCACCATTCTCACACTCGTTCAATCAGTCGTTGTTCAGATGGCAAGGCAGTGTTGTCATTGGTTGCTATTTTTCGTATATTTATAACAAAATCTCAGTTTTTTCGTAAATAATCCGTTTCGTGACCTAAGTGACGTCAGTCCATCAGCTGGTTCTGTCAAATTCGCTTAGAGCCGAATAACGATCTGCTACGTAGCACAACTCTAAAAATCTTTTTACCATGGCCTGCGACATCACAGGGGGTGATTCGCCAGCCGATTTCTGCACGATTATTTCATACATATTCACACACTCGGCCAAACACATATTCACAAATTCGTCCAATCAGTCGTTGTGCAGATGGCAACGCAGTGTTGTCATTAGTTGATATTTTTCGTATATAACTAACACAAGCTATATTTTGTTAAACACATCCCAAGTGACGTCAGCCAACTTTAGTGGATATAATTGTCCGAATGAGTCGACAAGGTTGGTAAAAAAATTTCAAGAAACTGGTTCTGTTGAGGATAGAAAAAGAAGTGGCAGACCAAAAACTGGATTTTGATATTTAAAGAAAGTTGTGATTTTACACCACATTAACAAATTAGTCCATATCTACTTGAAGCCTGCATAACTCAATTTTCAATGTAATTTTCAATTTATTTATTTTGTTTTGTATATTTTTTTGTGTTATTTTTAATTGAAAATATTTGGAAGTCATCAACATATAACAGAAAATTTGCGAATAAGAAGCCACTTCTAAAATCGCTGATAAATAACACAAAGACAATAACAACAAGTAGAGGATATAAAACACTTTACTGAGGTACGCCAAAGCAGACAATGAATGTTTCAGAAGATATACCATCAATTGTGGTCACACAACGCCTTCCACATAAATATGATTTCACTCACTGCGGGTAAGCATCGTGAAATCGAAGCGAAGATAATTTCGTTTTTATTTTGCTGTTTTATGCACGGAGATTCGAACCTACGACTCTGTCGAAAGCTTTGGAAAAATCCGTGTAAATGCAAGCGACTTGCTGCCTGACGGAGAATGGCTTTAATGTAATATTTACAACAAACGGCAAGATTAGGCACTGTGCAATGTTCAGTGACGAATCCGTGCTGATTGCACGAAATTAGGCTTTTTGTTGCAAAGGATGTTTTTTCTTTGACAGTGGTTTCAAACAATTAAAATTGATTGATAATTACCAAGGCAGTATAATGGTGGTATCGGCAAATCAACTGATTTGTTTTTTTCTTTCGCTGTGTCATGTGGCTGTCAGCCCAGAAGTACTTTTCCAGTACTTTGCTTTGACAATCAAATGTACGAAATATTGTTGTTGGTCTAGTGCTACCACCTTTAATGAAAGCGTTTTGATAATTACCTAAAAAATAAATATAAATAATTGGCATGCACACTTCAGTTAGGTGTTCGGCTGACTTCTTCCCAGTTTTAAGCCGACGCCGATGGTGTTTTGGGTTTTTATGAGAAGTTTGTTTATGGTAGAAGTACACTCGGAGGTTTACCATTGTCTGCCGAGAGGCGACCGCTATTAGAAAAAAGGTTTTCTATTATTTGATGTTCACGTACGGAGATTCGAATCTACGCACTCCCAAATGATAGTCACCCACCATTCGGCCACGAACTTTATTTTTATTGCCGCTTTTAACGTTTTTAGCTTCCCTTGTAAAACATTTTTTTTTATTGTTACGACCTTTTGCATTTCAAGTGACGATATATAAATTTATATTATATTTTTTTAGGGTTATTAATTATGTTTTAAATACTCAACCTTCTTCTTCGCCCAACCTTTCCTCTCTCACCTTTCATCCTATCGGTTTCCTTCACCTTATTTCCCTTGCAATGGTATCACAAAGGGTGAATTTGATTTTTCGTGCACATGTGTCACTCTCTGGGCAACCACCATTATGACCTAACTAAATTTTCTTTAAATAAATGCGTATTTCCTTATATTATTTGTAAGTTCAAATTGAATAAAAGTGAGGTGGGAATTTAGATAATGTATTTTAAATTTTGAAGTGCGTGCAGCACCTCTTTTACAAAAAAATCTATTTAGCAACAAACTCTCCAACGATCCGGGCTCGAGGGCGTCCAAGGTTAACCTGGCTTGACCAAGTCATAGCCGACCCGAAAAAGCTACGAGTTAGGAGCTGGAAGTCTATGGCTATGAACCGTGCAGATTGGAAGAGGATTGAGGACGAAGCTAAAGCTCACCCTGAGCTGTAATCGCTACTTGCTGATGATGATTTTAAATTATATTTGTTTGTATTTTCCAATTACTTATTTTGTATTTCAATAATTTTTTGTAAAAGTATTTTGTATATGTATTTCAAATACCTTTTATAAAAGATATTTGTTCTATGATGAAGTTTTTATTTTTTTAGCATTCAGTGAGATGTAACGAGAAACTCATTTTGTTGGGCAACATTGGAGGGTTGGAGTTCATGCAATCCAATTAAAATTACGAAAATATCTTAGAACATACATACAAATGTGTGCACAACTCAAAATACAATTTAATTAAAAATATCGCATTAAAAACCAGATAAGCATTGAAAATTTATTTATTGAATCTTTTTTTTAAATATGGCATTTTTGGGTAGATACGTGTATATTTAGCGATCTTCACGCCTAACAAGGTGGAGTAGTTTACACTTGTGGTGTCAGATGCACGCTTTCATTCTAATTACACCTACGGTCATTGAAATAGAAACGAATGACTAACGCGTTGGTCCTATCGTGTAAAATTTTACACCTCTCTACTTGACAAATATCAAAGATGACATAAAAGAAAAGTAATGTCTGTGAATTATTCACTACTGACATTTAGGCGTCACTTTCGAAAGACCCTTTAATAAGGATGTTTGTTTTACTTTATCTTACTATTATCATTATTTTTTTGTTTACACACGATTATCAAATTTGTATTTTTTTTGTGCTCCAGGGTAATTATTGTTTCGTTCTTATTTTTTGCTCAATGCAAATTTGCATTTTTTAGTTCTTAAGTTTCATTTCTAACTAAAAAAGAAAATACTTTTATCACATAAAAAGAACTATAATATCAACTGGAAGATTTTGTTAAAACAATTATAAATAACTATATATAATATACTTGGCACATACAGCCTTTCTGGGTGTTTGGTCGAGCTCCTCCCCTATTAGTGGTATGCGTCTTGATGTTGTTCCACAAATGATGGGGCCTACAGTTTTAAGCCGACTCCGAACGGCACATATCTTTATGAGGAGTTTTTTCATGGCAGAATACACTCGGAAGTTTGCCATTGCCTGCCGAGGGGCGACCGCTATTAGAAAAATGTTTTTCTTCATTTTGGTGTATCACCCAGATTCGAACCTAGGTCCTCGCTGAGTTCCGAATCGTAGTCACGTACCAACCCATTCAGCTACGGGGGCCGCCAATTAGAAGGCAAAATTTATGAGCGCGAGTGAAACCATGTTTCTATTTGTTTGTCTTCATATCAAAGCGAGCACAACTTTTGGGCAACCTGTAGTAGCGTCGAAATACAGTCTTTTAACTTTGAATTTCCTTTTCAGCAGTGTTTTGTTTAGTCAAAGCAGCTCAGTGGCTTCTCCTTTCACGTTGAGTAGAAAATATACTATTTACTAAAATTAGGTCTGCTCATGTAAAAATTATCCAGTAAAAACTTTCAACTTCCCCTCAAAATGAAATGCCATTTTGCTCTCTCTCTTTCCCCCTACTAGTAAGTAGTGCATGAACACCTAAGTTTTCAACTTATCGGCGAATAAGGCGAAAAGAGTAGTGTCGTTATTATTTACATACGTATACAAACATATCAAAAACTAACTACTGACAATTAGGAGTTCGTAATTAAAACATAAAATAAAATAATGCACATCAAGGAAATGCTATGCTTCGCGCAAGTGCCGAAGGATAGTGTGATAGAGCGATATACATGAATGTTTGAAGCGGGTAGCCAATTTAGTTTTGATGGTGCGGATACAAGAAGTTTGCAGTGTGGTGATAGTTGTGTTTTCATTGTATATGTATGTGTAGCTTTAGCCATACGAGTAAATATACAAGACAATTTGAGCGGTGGTTGCATTGTTTTATTGAACTTTTGATTTATGGTAATTACCTTGCATCAAGTTTCCTATAGATTTTTAAACAAAAGTTACAACGTGATAACGGGAATTTGTTTTTTTTTTTTAATTTTTTTCAGTTTCAATGGGATATGGTTGTGTAATTTTGGAACGCGTTTGTAGAGAGAAAAAAAGAGATAAATAGAAAATAAGAAACACATATATTTTCTTAATATAATGAAAACGTTTTGATAAGACATTATATTGGTTGGCGCAGTGGTTAAATGATGGATGTTTCGGGAGAGGATTCATTATAATATTGTAATTGTAAAAAAGTGGGCAGGTTTAATTGAACAGAAAAAGTAGGTGTGTTCAAAAGCCAAAAATTAAATTACCAAAAAGAATAAACTAGTTGTTTAGTCATGGCTTGTTATAAATACACAAACATCTTGGAAATGTTCGCTAATTGACGCAAACTAAACACAATAATCAAAACAAGTCCACAGTGCATGCCAATTTACTTACGATTTTGCGGTTCCGCCAATTCTATCAACGTCTCCACAGTTAGTATACTTTCGAGAGTTATCTGCAGCTCCATGTCGGTGCGTGGCGTTTTTGCCGTTTCTGCATACAAACCCTCGATGATGCGTGGCGCAAGCGCGTGTATGTACGGTGTGGATATCTTAAGATCAGCTTTGGCGAAAATCGAACGCGTAGTTTGTATGCATTTCAGTTTCACAGACAAATGCTCCGACTGCATGCACTGTCGGAAGTGATTAATACATGGATATTGTAGTGATGGTGCAGAAACCACCGACGCAGGTGTATGCAGTATGAAGACGGCAATGGCCAATAACATGGTCACCTCATCCACCTTGCGCTCTTCCTCATCACCCGCAGTTTTTGTCATATCGATAATAGTGGCTAAAGCGCTTTGCAATATTTCCATCCACTCAGCGGAAACTGTCTCGTGCTTCGCCAAGCGATCGGTGCACACTGATTTGAGCGTATGCAGAGACGCCTGTACGGCGCCCGTACTTGCGAGTATTGTGGTGTCGATGGCCGATTTGTTGGCGATTTCGCGCATTATCGATGTGGTCATGAAGACGATGGTTGGCAAAATTGTTAGTGCACCTTTTGGTGAGCACAGCGCTGTTAGTTCTTCGACACATTGCAAGCCACTAGCAACTAGCATACCATTATCCTCAGCCAATATGGAGAAGAAGGATTGTGATGTGCTGCTTTTGGCGGCCAGTTCCTGCTTGAATTGAATTGTGCTGAGCTTGCTGGCCACACTCGGATTCATCGAGGGTATTTGTCTCACGAATACACAAAGACACACCTCCAGTACGGCATAGACGTGTGAGGTGCCGGGCACAATCTCACCTCCTTCACCGCCTTCTCCCAAATTCTCGATTTCTGTCTGCAGATGCGCATTGTCGGTGTTGTCATTATTTTTATTTTGAGCAAGATACTGTTCACGTTTTATCTGTAAATCTTCCTTGGCCGCTTGTATTGACTGTTTCAGTATTTCCATGCAGAGTAGCTGTACCAGCAGCTCATCACGTGTCAAAATCTGACGGTGCAAAACGTTGCACAGTTCAATGATCAACGTTTTGTTCTTAATCAACTGTTTGCGCGCCCAGTCGGAATCAAAAATCGTGTAAAGTGATTGTAAGCAACTAATGACATTCTTCGGTTTTTCCGAGGTACGTGTGCTACACAAGGCCTCCATGCAAATGCCGAAAACCATGTGAAAACGATCGGCCGAGAGTGAACCGTGTGAAATGTTATTGTTGGTTTCGTAGGCGGCACCATCAGTACCTGTTGCGCTTGTATTTGCGTACGCGGCAAATCCTTCGTCCTTCAGCCACAACGAAGCTGCATACAGAATGGGCGGCCACGATGACAAATAATGTGGTTTAGACGAGTTGATGGTATCTGTGGTATAAAAGGCGCCACCATCATGCGGCAATTGGCTTTGGAATTCCGCAGGCAACAGCAAAAGCGCGTGATCTTTCATTGCCGCTAGCCAATGTGTGGACAAATTGCCCAGCTCTGGTTTAACCAAATTAAGTAGACTTTCTCCGCGGCTTTCAAAATCGCCAAAATCACCGCCGGCCGCTTCTGCGCCATCCAAATCCAGACCACTTGTAAGAGGTGTTATAGCGTTCGACGATGTGAGTTTTTTTTGCAGCAAAGAAGCAGGCGCAGAACCATTGCCGATCATTGCAACAATGTATACCTCAGCCCAAGCTTTTAGAATACTCAACTTCTCCAACGTTGCCATGGATTCATTGTATAATTGGGTGCTGTTAGTTTTTGTGTGCAATTTGTCTAGGGAAGATACCAGTAAATGGTGTACACGACGAAGATCGTTAAGGTCTCGTGCAACACCAGAACCAATCCAAGCAGAACAAACTTCACAAGCGGCCGCAGTAACATGGGAAGGAGTGTCCGGTGAGAAAGCGGGACGTAGTGCGGCGCCAACCTGGGAAAAGTAAATAAGCAATACAACATATGGAAAAAGAAATTGATTTCTTATGTAATCACGACTCACCTGCGCCTGGAACTGTTCTAGCAGCAAATGCCCTGGGAATTCTGGTTCTGGCACATTCGCGAATCGATCGATTATCTCTTGCAAAGTGCGTAAACCCTCCAATCTCAGTTGATCAGAGTCCGATGTGGCTGCCATGAATGACATGCGTATTAACTCTGCAAGATGTAATATCAAATAGTCGCCACGTGATTTTATCATTTGCATCTCCTTAGCCTGTATCAAGTCCAGATGTATTGGATTGGCCGCTTCACAAGTGGCTATGATTTTACGGACGCACTGCGCTGCAAAAACGCGCGTCGGCCAACGCGGCTGTACTGCCGGATGTGTAGAGGTATTCTCCTCAGCATGGTACTCGGTTACGTCATCATAATCTTCTTCCTCATCGTCATCATCATCGCGTTCACCTTTATTTGCGTTGTCATTACTACCGCTGGACTTGCTATTAATAGCATCGTTTTTCATGCCGCCCGTCTCGTCCTGTAGTGAGGTACCCTCAACGGCTACTGTTAATACATTTTTACACAAACTCAACCACGAGCTTAAATTATCGGAAGCCAACATCTGTAGCATGGACGTTAATGTGTCATGTATATTCTTCAACATTTCCGCATCGGTTTCGGTATCTAGCATTGCAAAGAGTACGCCCGGAAGCCCATACTCAGTGATTGTAATGCCAGGACATTGCTCCGGCGTCATGGTAAGCGCCAGTTCGCACACTTCTTTAGCCTCGCGCTGCGACAACTGGCGCAGACAAGATACAGCTGCTTTACGCAGCATTAAGTAGTTACTCGAGAGCGTTTTGACCAAGGTTGGCACCAGTGAACTCAAATTAACATATTTCGGACCGAAGAGATGCAACTGTTGCAAACAACCGGTTGCCTCGGCCTGCACAAGTGGATCGGTATGTGCTTGCATAATGGCAGACGCACACAGGAAAGATGAACGCATGGCTCCAACGACGCCGTTGTTGCTCTGATAAGAAGATTTAAGCAAAGCATTTAATAGTTACTTCCAATTGGTATTGGCATGCATATTTTTATCCTTGCACTTACCTGCAACTCTGGGCCCACGGTTGTAATGAGTGCATTTAAAACACGTCCGATGCACTGGTGCACATCGACATTGGACTGCGGCACAGCGAGCAATAACTTCAAACACAATGATAATGTTGCCTCCACATAACCACGAAACATTGGACCGCCAGAGTCAGCGATGAGCGCCAATGCGTACAGCGACCAAACCTGCACCACCGGTGACGAAATATCTTGCGCTAAAGCCAACAGTATCGAAACGCTGGTGTTCAAATGATGTGACGAGCCCATGCCGCCGACGTAGCGATGCAAGCAGCCCAAAGCAAGTGAATGGCCAGTGCGCGTTACAACATCACGTGCCGACTTCAATTTGTCAAATGAATTTTGCGCCAATTCGGCGGTAAAGCGGGAGTCACCTACAACTTGCGCCATACGACCAATTGCTTCACCGGCGGCGCAACGTAGTGTGGAATTGGTGCTTACCAAAGCGGCCACAACCAAATTCGTAGCACTCTTCTTCACATCCTCCTGACCAATGCCGCTCTTGCTGTCGGTAAGACCCTTTAAGCCGCTCAGCAATGCAGTAAAAATATTCATCTGTACTGCTTCTTGACGGCTACTCTTCGCTTGACGTATACATTCGGCGAAATGTTCCAGCATTTGCAGGCGATGTTTATTAGCCACTTTCGGAAAGATTAGACCAAACAGCGTGACGGACATGTCGATGACAGCAACGCCCAATGGCAAGGGTCCAGGACATTGATCGACCTTGTTTACGTGTGTATTGGAGACAGCCACGATAGCGGCAGTGCCCACCAAGCCACCGATTGGTGGACGATATAAGCAGCAATGATCATGCTCAAGCGCACCCGACCCGGCAGCGCTGTTCGGCTGCAGCTGCAGAAAAGCAATGAAAGAATCAAAAACGTGGAAATCATTTAATAGCAAATAAAAATATTAATATTTTTCTACGAAGCGAGCGGCTTCAAGTTTTCATATATTAATTGTTTTGAGATATTTTTAGGGAACAGAAAAACTCGTTCGGCAATCGAACTACACAAGACGCATTCATTGAAGGTGGTGGCACTAGACCAACAACAATATTTTTTACGTTTGATTGTCACGGCAAACGATTGGCAAAATAGACAACAAATAATGAATTCGCCTTGTTTCACTCTGTGCGGACAGGCACCGTGTTCATGGCGAAAAAAAAACAAATCAGCTGTTTTACCGATACCACCTTTAATAGATTCGACTTGGAATTTCATATTTGATTCAAATGTGGCCGAGGAGAAAAAATTTTACACGAGAGATTGAATGTAGCCGAGAAAGTGGTGCTCAGTATCTTGAAATATAAATCTGTGCATTTTGGGCAAATGTACTTGTTTAACAATGTAATTGTTTTTTTTTGCTCAAGGGTAAGATTTTTGAGCTTTCTTAACAACATGTACCTTCTTTTTCATTCTTGTTGAAATGGATTTTTAAAAGAGATATAAAAAACTAGTTCGAAATAAAGTATTTTTCTAAAACTCTACAGATTTTCATACACATATTTCAAAAAATAATATGTGGTGAGAAATTCTTCGTTTTAAAAGTAATTTACCAGGTCATCGTTTACTTGAATAAATTTTATCTCTTTCGACTCAATAACTATTAACGAACTAATAACGAAAGCATTCAAACAAAGAAAGAAATACGAACTTAGATAAAAAATATATATATTAAGGGTGATCAGATTGGTGGTACTTTTCCCAATAGGGTTTTTATTGACAGATCACGCGTGACTACGTCAAACTAAATACATAATTTTTTCAGTATTCATTGAGATGTCATCAAGGAAAGATTTACGTCTCAACAACGTTTACAAAGAGCAACCCGAAGCCATTCAAGAACACCCATTATATCCATTGAAAACAACCGTTCAGTGGGGCTTATGGGCTGGAGGAATCATTGTGAGTGGAGTGAATGGCGATTGCTATCGCGCCATGATAAACGACTTTTTGATGTCGGAAATTGAAGCCTGTAAATCTCCACAACATATGGTTCCAACAAGACGGTGCACGGCGCTACTTGCCATACAGCCGTGAAACAATGGATTTACTGCGTCGTCGTTTCGGTGAGTAATTTATTTCTCGTCTCGGATCAGTGGATCGGCCATCAAAATCGTGTGATATCACGCCTTTGGACTTTTATTTGTGTAGGTATGTAAAGTCTAAATGCTTTGTGGATAAACCAACTACGATTGCGGCATTGGAAGCCAACATTACTAAAGTTATTCACGAGATACCGACCGCAGTCCTCCAGCGAGTAATTGAAAGTTGGTGTTTACGGATGGCCGAAGTACGGCGCAGTTGCGGCTAACACTTGAAAGGAAATATCTTTAAGAAATAAAGGCTATGCATGGTTCTACACAAAAATAATAAAGATTTGCATAAAATTCCGTTACCTCTAAATTGATCACCCTTTATATGGTGTATATAAAGGTTCAGAAAAATCGCATGCTTCCAAGATAAAACAACATCAAAACTACACGAAAAATTTAACAAAAGGCTGCAAACGAAAAAAAGTAGTTTCAAATTAAACGGAAGTGACTTTGGCATAAAGAAAAAAGAAAATGGCATTCCTTGGCAAAAACTCTTGGCTGCACAAAAGGAACAAAAGACAATGAAACAAAGGTTGAGCATTGCTGGAGCGAGTGCGGAATAAAAAGCAAAAACAAATACACACAACCTTTATAAAAAAGTATAAGAAGTGATAAATTTTACACACACATACTTATGTATGTATGTATGCATGTAACAAGACCACTTTTCGCGTTGAGGTCGTGCCAAAAATAGAAAATAGACGGTATATCTAAAGCATGAAAAATCAAGAAGGTGCCAATAAAAAATATACAAAATTCAACAACGCATTTTACATACATACATGAAAAGAAAATAAATCGTACAACAGCAAAAGCAACATGAACGTTTAACAACAATAACAACACTTACATGCTCGCCATCGGATCTACGATTAGGTTCCATCTATTTTCCGAGATTAGCACAGAAATTATGGCGCACAGAGGCAGTTGTTGTTGGTAGCAGTTGCATTGATATTGGCATTGGTGGTTGCGACGGGAATGTTAAGTTGGTTTTTTGTTTGATTGTTTATACGGTAGTGGTAGCAGTGTAGTGGGGAAGTAGTTATTTGTAGTTAGATACATTTTTACGATTATTGAACAAGTAAATTTCACGATATTTACACATCCATGAATAAGAAGTTATTGGGATTTATTTTGATTTTTAAATAAGGTCATAAGGTGTATAAAAACAGGTTTTTTCTTGTTTTGTTAGACGTAGTTGTTGATTATCTTGTTCAGTATACGCTAAATATTGTTTGGGGAAAAAGAAATTCATTATTTTTTGCGCGACTGGTTTAAAACTGTTTTATGGTCGATCTTTAGCTCCTGGGTGATGCTACGACTACTAACATGCCGCTGAACTTCGATTATTTCTGTGATTTTATCGACATTTTCGATATTATAGACATCTTCGATATTAGCGACATTTTCTTTAACATCAAAAATGCCTGATCGGTAGCGACAAAACCAAAATTGAACGTAATTAGCTGTTAGAGTATCGACACCATAAACAGCTTTCACAATTTCAGCGGCCTGGCTTGCATTTTCGCCTTTTTTAAATGTATCGAATTTTATCTTTATTGACTTCCATTGTTAACACCCTGTAGCTCACAACAGGTTTTCACTTTGCTTGTCACCTTGACAAGGAGTATACATTTTAAATTGTTTGATCGATACTTCTACTACTATCGAGAAAATAATGGATTTCTTTTTCCCTAAACTAATATATCCATATACTTAAAGTTATCAAGCAAAGGCCCACACCCACACAATCAAACCGTGATATTTTATTTCTGTGCCCCAAACTACGCCCATATTATATTTACAGGGTCCGGCACTCGAAGTGTAACCAACTTCAGATCGGTCGCGCATCAGCTGTCTGCTAGTTGGCTAAGTGACCGTCCAAAGTATTGTTTACATGCGCGCGGAAGCATTTTGCCGAGAGTAAACGCGAAAAAAGAAAATCAGTAATGGATTTCAAACGTGTGATTGCATTATAATTGGCTGGAAAATCACAACCCGCGATTGTTCGTGAGCTCGAGCACCTTAAAGTAAATAAAGTTTTGTTTACCGCACCATTACTCGTTACAATGGCACAAACTGTAACGTCACGTGAAATGGTTCAAAAAGTGAAGAAGCGAAAGAACTGAAAATCGCTGACCGTAGCATCCGCCGCATATTGAAAAATAATCTTAAAGTCAAGCCTTACAGGATCCGAAAGGCGCATGATCTCGCACCAAAGCAGGAACAAGTCAAACTTGAGAGAGCGAAGGAGTTGCTTCGCTTGGCCGAAAACGGTCAATTTCCGAACATTGTGTTTTCTGACGAGAAAATTTTTCAAATTAAGCAATTCGTAAACTCCCCAAACGATAGGGTTAATTTGACCGACCGTTCATACGAGAATTTGAGTCATCGATTGGCCACCAGGAGGCAGCTTGCGATTCGTTTCTGGACCATCTCAAGGCCATAGTCAAGGCAAAAGGTGGTCATATCGAGCAAAGGTAAATTGATTCCTAATTTTGTATTATTTTCACACAATTTTTACTTTGAATTGAATAAAAGTAATTTTGCAAACTAAATTTATGGCCTTTTAAATTGGTTACACTTCGATGCCGAACCCTGTATGTATATATACATATATATTTAACACCCTTTATTGGGTGTTTGGCCAGAACTCCTTCTCTTATTTGTGGTGTGCGTCTTGTTGTTGTTTCATAAATGAAGGCACATACAGGCACATAGAATACACTCGGAGGTTTGCCATTGCCTGCCGAGGGGCGATCGCTGTTAGAAAAAAATTTTTCTATCATTTGATATTTCATGCACGGCGATTCGTGGCCAAACACCTAATACAGAATATAAGTGCTCACATGTATCTACATGAAAGTCTTCGTTTATCTTGAAACCAGCATTAACACCGACAACAATGTCAGCCTTGAAATCCAACGGGGAATATCTCTTGCAGCTTTGGGGTAAGTAGGCAAGGCTCCAGAAGGCTCGCATCATGTCCATCCTAAACTTGGACGATGACAATATCCGATGAGGCGTCCCTTGGAGTGTTTGAGAGAAAGATTCTGAAGAACATTTTTTGGCCTTGCACGCTGACGACGGCGAGTTTCGCAGGCGATGGAAAGATGAACTGTATGAGCTCTACGACGACATAGCGCAGCGAATAAAGATCCGTTGGCTGGGTCATGTCGTCCGAATGGATACAAACGCTCCGGCTCTGAAAGTAATCGATGCGGTAGCAGAGGAGGAGGAAGACCTCTGCGTTGGAAAGATCAGGTGGAGGACTTGCTTCACTTAATTAAAATAGACTTCGAATATAAATTAAATCGCATCATAAAGACGACTTTTAAAAATATCTCCCTAGCGGGTCCAAAAGAAGTCATAAGCCTTCTCAGGCTTGCTTACAACTCTCCAAAATTTTAAAGATACTTGATTAATGGTATAAGGTACAAACAAGCAAACAACTTGTCATAATGTTTTGGAGCTAATATCGCCCTTAAAGAGGAAGCCATAGACGTGAATGTGGTTGTAGACTCAAATTTGCTGTTTCTATGCCGTTTCAACAACTCGGCCTCTCTCTGAATTCAGGAGCAGAATTGAATATAAATAGGCTGAACATCAACTGGAGCTTGAATCGTAATTATACCGAGAAATCATCTTGAGAGATGAGCGTCATTTCAAGATTATTTGAATAAGCCAATTACCGCATCTAGAGTCAGAACCATCTTCACAAGGCTCTTGGAGGTGTCATTATATCGTGAAAAAAATCACCGTTTAGACCTGTTTGTAAACCGGAGCCAATTTTGTACTCTATGGTGATTAAATGGCTCCCGCCTTTTGTCAGTTTAAGGAAACATGAAAATTTCCAAATCATTTAACAGCATAACTAAATCTTTATATTGAAGCTGTAAACCGTTTAAAAAATAACTTCTGCTCTCTATATCTCTCTCTCTCTCTTTCTCCCACTCTCTCTCCCTCTCTAATTATTTATGAATATCATTTCGTCATTAAACGATTATAACAACAATTAACTGGATAATATCAACAAAATTCATTCCAAGCATAAAGAAATTCAAAAATTTATATTTCAACAATACAAACGTAATTACCTGGTCCTCAATAGTTCGATGATCTGTCTCTTGCAGCCAAGTGCCCAAAATAATAGAATCATCTCCATGACAAAGTGCACGTAACAAAGAGTTCGTTGTGTTAGCTGGATTTTCAGAGAGTGTGAACTCGGCTACAAGCATGCGCAGCAGATGTGTATACGATGACTCCAATACGTTCGGTGGCAGCAGAGAAAGCGTCTCATATAGCCGCAACCGCACCATAGCTGCGGGCGCCTTCAACTGCGTGCCATAACTTTTCAAAACCGATGAGAGGCTAAATGTGTCACAATAGAAACGCAGTTTTATAAATTCGCAATTCTATGATTGAAATTGAATTCTCAATTTTACTCACTTCACCAGCATGGCGAGCGCACTCTCGATGGGAGTGAGCAGGCGCCGTGTTATATCCTCTGTCACCAGATCTGGACAATTTAGCAGGAAACTGTGCATCACAGAGAGTGCACCAGCACGTCCCTCCAAAGTTACCTGCCAGGTAAAAGCATCACCGCGCGCTTTCTCCGATTCAAGCTCCTTATTGGAACGCGGAAAAGAGTTGCGCCATAACAATAGCATACGTGGTAACAAGCCTTTAACAACCGGTGAACCAAGCGTCATTATGGCACCGATTAGCAGCCAACCCGCTTGTGTACGATTCAGGGACATGCGACTATTTTGGGATGCGGAGCGCAATAGTTCCTCAGCCGTATTGAATACTACTTTGCCTTTGGTATGCGGAATGCCGAGCGGAGAGTAGCGTACGCTGCCCAAAATTGACGCCAAAGCTGCACTGTAACCAGCTATTGCCTCAGGTGATGAACGCATCTGCTCGATTGCGTCGACGAAACGATCGATTAGTGGCGTGATTTGGCTCGGCACCGCCACACAGAAACAACGCAAACACCAAGCAGCAGCTAAACGTGCTGCGGCGCATGGATGCACGAGCACTGCGCAAGTCGCATCAATAGAGTTCAGGGTGTGATCATGCAACAAACTCTGGGCTGTGGTGCCCAAACCGAGCACAAGCGAACCCAATTCTTGTAGAGCGCATACCAATAAGTGTTGACTGAAAAGCGTTTCTTGATTAGAATCCTTCGCATTCTCCGGATTGAAATCGATCGAATTCATTTGCTTAGCTACAATGTGTATGAGCTCCTTGCAGGCTGATGTTTGTGCTTTTTCGCCAAGCATTTTACCAATAATCGAACGAAGTATGAAGTTGATACATTTACGTGAATACACAGCATCGACGTGTGAGGAGGCAGCTTTTGGATTTGCTACCAAATCAAGTACATGCATTAGAAAAGTGCTTAAATTTCGCTCCAGCCAGACGCTGCCCATAAATTGTACGAACACCACATACGAATGTGTGACGCCAACACGCACTTCACGATTTACGCTCGAACTACCTTTGATAATCTCGCCGGTACCCTTTAAAAATGAAACACCCCCACGTAAAAAGCCAGACATTAATATGCCCAAAGCTTCGTCCAATGAAACAGTGCGCGCTTGATTCTTTGTAGATATGGATTGACCTGGTTTCTTGTTTGAGCCCTCCGGCGGTTGTTGCGTAAAGGCTAGTAGCGTGCCAAGCAATTTGGCCACCGCACACCGCACCTCATAATTGCTGCCGTCAAAAGCGCGAAAACAAAGCGAAGCCAAACTCTCGAGCTCTGTTTGATAGAGGAAAGGCGCGTGATTGATCATCTCAAGCACGCATTTGGCAGCCGCCACACGTACCGCCATCACGCGATCTGTGAGACAATGTTTTGTCGCTTTGTAAATATCCTTGTGCACGTTCGAGATGGCGGTCCCCATGCCAGCGCAAACCTACATTTCAGAAAAAGGTTTTGGTAAAAGCAGGACGCGGCGAGCAAATATTGCAAAATTAGGTATCTGATTGTGATGCATACCTTTTCCAGTGTAATCATGATTTCGGCACGTGCCTGTGATTCGGCGTTGCGCAAAGTGCGTATAAGAATTTGGACCGTTTCCTCATAGGAGCGACCCATCATACGACCGAGTTTTTCATACATCGAACCCAATACACAAATTGCGGCACTAAAGGAAAATATTATTGATTTTGCATGAGGCACATTACCGGAGAAAGGTTAAAATATATGTTACTATTTGGTACACAAGTAATAACTCACAGTTTTGTTGGTAAATAGCTTGGTGAATCATCCTTGTTCTTCAGTATGTCATTGCAAGCATTCACCGTATCGAACAGCATAAAAGTATCACCAACCGAGAAAAGTGTAGCCAAGCAGCTGGCTATTAATTTGCGTGTCGGCGGACCTGGTGATCCGTGAATATGTTCGGTCAATTGTTGGACCAACTTCTTTTGACAACCCTTTATGTCCGATTTCTGTGCAACCGGCAGCACTTTTTCCAAGTAGCGCAGCCATTCGAAGACGAAGACCGGCCGTTTTTGTTCCGGCAATTGTTTTAACGCCCCCTCGTTAAGAGTTAGGCTATGAGATAGTTCCATTTCATCGATATACGGTTCGGAGCCGTTTTCTGTGTCCGCTTCGTCGATGTGGCTCGTATCGTGATCGTCGTTCCGAATAAAAGATCTGCAAAAAAAAAATAATTAAATCAACCTCAATTAATTACAATAAGCAAAGTAAATTTGATGAGCGAATGCGCTAATGTTAACCATAAATGGCAATAAGTAAACATACAGGGCGGTAAGGCAGTGTTAGGGTGATCAAGTTTTAAAAATGTAACACACACACAAACGCCTCTTCCGATCCGTTAAGTTTGTCTTGACCTTTGCCAACAAGTTCCTTCAAGCCTTAGCCTTCAAACACCTATAGAGGTGCTTCACAAGTTGTCATAAGTGTCACATTGTCATTGTATGTCCTAAAGTCTTTAAGGATTAAATAAATTTTTAGAGGACTTGAAACCACAATAAACTATTCTTTAGCGGTATGAAAATTCATAATAAGACTTGTACGGTCCTTTGGGAACCTTCTAAATATATTTTTAGCCATTTAAAGTTTATGACATACAACAACACTAACGACACCCGGACACCTTAATAATGTATAAGAAGCTTTTGAAAAAAAAATTAATAAATTGCGCGTACACTTCTGTTAGGTGTTTGGCCGAGCTCCTCCTCCTTTTTGGCGTGCGTTTTGATGTTGTGCCACCAATGGAGAGCCCTACAGTTTTCAGCTGACTCCGAACGGCAGATATTTTTATGAGGACCTTTTTCATGGCAGAAATACAATCGGAAAATTGCCATTGCCTACCGAGGGGCGACCGAAACTTTTCCTATCATTTTTGCTGTTTCATGCACGGAGATTCAAACCTACATGGTAGTCACGCACCAACCCATTCGGCTGCGGCTGCCGCCAAGAATAAGAAGCTCTTACTTGCCCCAAATACCGCTAGAAATCCCAAACTATCAGCCGATATGTCTCACACAAGCACATTCGGTTACGATGATCGCTTTACCAGGTGTACACCTATGAAACTGGAATTCTCACATATACCCTATGATCTGAGAGTACCAAAGTTAAATTTCAGGCAAATTTATTTTATCTCCTTCAAAATATGACCCGTCTGAGGCAACAGGCATGTGCCAACGTTTAACCCAGTCCTCCATGCACCCCTGGTAGGCCAACGAAGGGATGGCCTTCAGCTCCTTCGTCGCATTCTCTTTGATCTCCTCTATCGACTGAAATCCCCTTCCATGAAGTGGTAACTTCAACTTGGGAAACAAAAAGAAATCGCACGGGGCCATATCAGGTGAATACGGCGCTTGCACGATGGTATTTACTTGGTGTTTGGTTAAATAATCCAGCACAATTTGGGCTCGATGCGATGGCGCGTTATCATCATGGAAAATCCAAGAATTGTTTGCCCACATTTCCGGCCGATCAGGCAGACACTAATGATCCGATGGCGCTAAAAAGGGACAGATGTGTGTCTTACAGTCCTATCAACATAAGAAAAAATACCACTCCATAGTGCTCGGTACATGCTAATAAATCTGGGGTCCCTTGACAACAGACGTACCCTTCAGTCTTTGATGTTTGTTTTTGATATTATTTATGATTCTGTTGATTGTTCCGAAGTTCTCGTACAGATTGGCTTCAATGTTCCTCACGAAATTTTACGATTTACTATTCATTTAACGTCAAAACAGTCAAATCAAGCTACTATAATTTTTCCTTTATTACGAGGGTCCATAGTGAGTTATATATAGTATATACAGACTACTCGATCTAGATTTTGCTATGCCATGATTTCTTTTCCATTCAAGAATTGCTTCCCACTATTCATAATAGCTCTCTTTTGTTTCAGCATGTAAGATTTAAGTAAATATATGTATCGAGTCGGTAAGACTTTTGTAATCATAGACTCAAATAAATAAATAAATGTAAAAAAATTAAATGAAGTGAAATACTTTCAGAGCTGGATCGTTTGAATTCATTCGGACGACATGAACTAGCCAGTGAAGTCGCTGGATCTTTATTCGCTGCAAATATATTTCTCATTGCAAAACGCATAAAACTCATCTTTCATGAAATATTTGCCGACCTCTACGCGCCAAGATCTATAAATCTTCAAGAGATTCTTTCTCTCGAACATTTCAAGCGCAGCTTCATCGGACGTTGTCATCGTCCAAGCTTCTGCGCCATACAGTAGGATGGGCATAACGAGAGACATATAAAGTTTGATTTGTCGAAGTTCACAGAGAGTGGCTTTACTACTTAATTACCTTATTATTCACCTTTTCTGAGCGAAGTTTTTTTGAATTTTCGCATTGGTTTGGACCAAAATGCTATTTTTGTGGGTTTTGATCCGCTTATTTCGAAAGCCTTACGTGAAGGAAGGAAATTTTCTACCCAGGTGTTCATTATACTACATTCCTTCGGGATCGTATCAATTTTGAATTCTTATTGCGTCTAATTTACATCTTTTCGCATTTGTCATTTGATCACCCTAGTAAATACATCACATACTGATTAGTACATATTCGCACTCTAATAATTATATTTATTTAGTAAGTAAAGCGGCCGCGATGATCTGTGCGCTATGGTTTTCGCAATGCCAAGGCTGATTTATCTGCGCCACTAAAAGCATTACGCACTCCAAACACAATGCGATATGTCATAGACTACTTGTACGCTCAATTTAAATTTCGATGCCAATTAAATGTGCTCATACATTAGTATTTATGTCTGCCGTTTGGACGGTCATCCAGCTGCATAAGTGAGTCATAGGATGTGCGAATGAAATGAGAGCACCGCGGAACAATAATGATTTTTTCCTAATAAAATGATATACAGTGGTGGTCAAAATAAGATCAGCGCAACATATTTCACAGTTTTAAATATTAATGAAAATATGGTTTATTATTTAAAATACAGTTTAGATGATGTCAAAAACTATATAACTTTCAAACTGTGTACGAAACTTTAAAAAATTTAAAAAGTTCTATCAACATTTTGACTTCTTAGTCAGAATCTTTAGAAAAATTCTGGGAATGCAGTTTGCAAGTTTGTGCAAGTTTACCTTTACTTGGTGTTTGACCAAGCTCCATCTACTATTTGTGGTGTGCGTCTCGATATTTTCCCACAAATGGAGGGAGCTTCAGTTTTGTGCCGACTCCGAACGGCAGATGATTTTTCATGAGGAGCTTCTTCATGGCAGAAATAGACGCGGAGACTTGCTATTGTTTGCTGGCGATCGGACGCTATTAGAAAACAAAACTATTTTCTATCATTTGGTGTTTCGTACTCGGGGTTTTGCACAGTGTTACGAGTAACGAAGATTGAACGGATATAAAACCGCACACCCAGAATTTTTTTCTAAGCTAACATTTTTCCACTTCGCTTGCCTGATCATTGCAGCGTATTCCCTGCCGAAATCTAGGTAATTTCTGGAAGCCTTTTAGTGCTAAATAAAAGCGTAGTCACAGTAAGAGAAATCTTCATTTACTCCGATAGTCAGGCAGCTCTGAAATACTATAGCTCCTATAAGGTAAACACTTGTCTAATACAGTAAAAGAGTCTTAAAAATTATTAAAAATACTTGCAGAGTATTTTTCTATTAACCTACTCTGGGTGCCAGCACATAGTAAAGGTCCAAATTAGTCAGGACAAGATCTACATACCCATGCCCTAGCAACTTGTAAACTTTTAATGGACTGACGCATCATTATTGTTGCAAATTCCAACTGGAAACAGTTAAACACCTGCGCTATCAGTAAACAAACGTGGCCCGAATGGAACAAGGGTCGCACGCACTAAGAATCTATGGTACTTAAATTAAGTAGAAAGGATATAAGAATCGTAGTAGGTGTCCTATCTGGGCACTGTCTAATAGGAAGACATTCCAATAGATTTGGGGCACCCCCATGCCAATGACTATTGTAGAACCTGTCAGGAAATAGAAAAGGAAGAGTCAGTCGAACACCTGTAGAAGACGGTTGAGATTGCTCGGTCTCGCTTTTCTGGACAACATTGCGGATGTGGCGAATCTTAAACTAGCCAATATATATAGCCAATTTTTTCAAGGCCACATAATGATTTAGAGAGGACCAAGTAGCCACTAGCACTAGCCACTTCACCTAGCCTAGCCTAAAATTTGTCCGACTAAAAAGTTTGAAAATTCGATGAACATTTTTTGGGCTTTTTAAAATGTTAACAAAGTTTGAAAGTTATATAGTATTTATTGGAGCATGAACTGTAGTTTTATAGAAACAATGAAATAAAAAATATTTAAGCAGACAAAGATTTGCAGTATAATGACATGCTGCTATTATTTTGACCGCCAGGGTGCACATGTGTGTATATCAGCAGCAGTTTTTAAAATTTATATAAACAATTTTAAATTAATCATACGGTCGAAAGAAATTTAATACTCTAGACATAGTGATCTTCAAAATAGCCGCTTCTACCTCTACAATATACCGATCCCAGGCAATTGTAACGACTTCTGTTTAGAGCAGGGTAGTGGCAAAGCAGGGGTCGCATAAGTTAAACGGGTCGTGCTGGGCCAATCCCATTTCAGGTGCATGATATGGAGGGAGACAATGTTCGTAGCATTATTTTAGCAATATTCTCAAACTTTAGCGACATTAAGTGAATTCAGATACATGGGGTTTTAAAGGCTCTGTATAGAGCTTTGTATAAAAAACTAATACCCAAAGATTTTTCTTAGGTATGGAAGCTTTTATTCGCGCTTAATACGCAAATTTTAAGTCTTAAAGCAAATAACGGTAACGGTGTAATTACAAAATATAAATACAGACAAAGTCTAAATGATACTCGTTATTTAATTTGAATTACACAAGCAAAAACTACTTTGATATAAATACTCAAGTATCTCATTAGACACGTGCCGTCATTAAATATGTTTGCATGTATTTTTATGTACATAAGTACTGATAATCGCATAAAAAGCTGTAAAATAATGCTTGCATATCCTTTTCTCGCTTACAACATCACACAAATTCATTTGCAGCCTCGTAAATTGTACCCACAAGTCAAAAGCAGACAAGATAAGCAAGCGGAGGGTAACAAATGTGAAGGTGCTTGCATGTGCATACGTACTTAATACACAAATACCCAAGTATGTAAATACACATGTATGTGTGCTAAACTAGAAACTAAAATCCACCACAATTTATCGCAAAATCTTACTTCTAATAGCAATACAGAAAAACAACAAGAACAACAACACTGAAACTCTTATGCGCTTTATGATGTGTTAATATGCGTGTAAATGTGTTTACGGCTTTGTATAATTATGAAAAAAATCTTCAAAATGAAATTATGCCACTCACTTAGAAATGCTGATAGGAATTTTGAACTAGAAACCTTTTACAAAAATGTCCTACTTATGTTAGAACAAGTGTGAGTATTTATTATGTAGTAGTTGTACCTACTCAACATAAAATGTTGACCTTTGGCATGAGTATGTGTACAGTTGAAAGTATATGTATGTATATGTAAGTAGACACGTATACTCACTTGCACTATGCGTCAGGCAGCGATTCATGCGAAAAGTAACAACGCCTACATAAGGAATCACAATGCAGTGTCAAAAGCAGCACTGCCACCACCCACCCCACAGAATTTTAACTGAGGACAATATAAAATATAAAAATTAAAATAAAGTGGAAGCCAACGTCAAACGAATAGTTAAGAAGCAGAGTGGGTGCTAAAACGATCAGGTCAAGTCAACGCACAAGCACTTGCAACGAAACCTAAGGATATGCGTGCTTGTAATATTATAAGCTGGCACATATTTGCTTGATTACTCCAAAAAAACATATATTTGCGTAGGACAGGTAAGGTATTAAACGCCTTTTCGTTAAAAAAATTGTATTTAAGTTTTTATTAAAATTAATATCTTAAGAATATTCTGTCAAAATTTCAAGTCGATCGGAAAAAAATGGCTGAAGTTATGAGTATTTCAGCCTGGTGAAAGGAATTCAGAAAGTGTAGCCCAAAAATGATAGAAACAAGATTGCGCCCATCAGAGAGTGCGTGACGCCACATTGGCTGAGTTGTGTAGTGTTGCCAACCATTTGCTTTTCGCAATAAATTTAGTGCCTTTTTTATATATCAAAATGCGAACATTTTTAAGTTTGGTGTTTATTTCTTATTTTTAATTTAAAGCTACCGAAACTGCAAGTTAAAAAAACTGTATTATTAAACAAAATAAGGTTAAAAAAGGTCACTCACACTGAGATTTTAGTGCTAATGAAAATTTGTTGATTCTTATCAAATTTGATATTTTCAAAGTCTAAATTTAATATTTTGCTCCTTTTAAGGTTATGCAAGAATATTAAATGCCCTTCTCTCAACTCTTCTTAACATTGAAAACCTTTTTACACATTTTCAAAAGCGTTTGAATTTACTAAATGCGAATTAAAACCATAGAGGTGTAATCGTTTCCTCCGGTCCACAATCCGTAGTGGGACATAGGACATCAAGAGGTATATTTATAGTAAAATTAAGCAACAAATACTACTGAATCTATAACGGCATTTTTACAAAAAGAGTACCTTATCTTGTTGCATAACCTAAAATATAGCAAAAAGTCTTTCTCTTAACAAAAAACTCATAAATTAAATTGTACATAACCATAACACATTTATTTAAAAAAAACACACATTTTAAAGACAATTTGTCACGCATACAAAGTTCTTTTAGTAGATCAATAAATATTTGGTATTTTATTTTCTTTAAATGGGCTTTTTTAGTGCGTATTTATATCCAAATCTAAACAACACTGCAGTAGCGAGAGAGAAATTTGACTGCTGAAAGGAGAAGAACACCAACAATAACCGCAATCGCGGACAATGCGACCAGATGTTAAAAAAAAGTAAAGCTAAATAAAACTGTGTGAATTATTGAACTAATTTTTAGAGAATGTACATTTTTTCAAAATTATAAACATTACGTTTTAATTAAAACAGGTTAGAAAAATGTCATGAAGAAAGAACGAAAACTCCGAGACTAAATAACAAAAAAAATGCTAAATCAAGTTACGAAAATGGTAATCTGGCCATACTGGTGCTAATATGACGTCACTCATTGTCAAATTCGCTGAGAGCAAAGTAACGGAACACGATTTCTTTACGTGTGAACATAAGCGGACACAATTCTGCTGCCGAATTTCCTGTGACGTGGCAGCAGAAGTTACTCTCACAATTTTGCTTGTAATCTATCATCCTTGGTATTTAAGTTTCCATTGCGCCAAGCCGAGTTTCTTGACCGGCTCGATTTCAATTTTAAAGTGTTTTTCTACAACTTCTTATTCAAAATCTACTGGAGCAATATTTTTGAAATTTTGTACAGGACTTTCTCAACTAATTATTGTTAATATTAAAAATTATTAATCTTACAATAACAAATTAGCCGATTTTTTGTTTTAACGTAAATTGATTTTTTGCTTCCAAGTGCACCAGAAAATTTTTAAATCAAAAACCAGAGTCTTCCCATGGATACATCGAGAAATATCTCTCTTACATTTTTTTTAGTTTAGATTATTATGTTGCGAGTTAAGGTTAGTGCTAAGTTCATAGTCGTGAAATTTAGCCACCAGCAACATTGACTGTCAAATAAGAAGAAACGTCAAATTTATGGGCATCGCCCCAGAAGCAGTTGGCGAATTTTGGAAAGAAAAGTGTTTTTAACCAATTTAAAACACAAAAAATATGAAGAAGATTTACTTACACTCTTTTCGAAGACGTTTTGCCTTAAAGTGTCATGTCCTCGGGGTATTCGAACTCAAGCATAACTGTGAATTTTCAATTTAAATGGCATGTGCATTTTAAATAGGTGTGAAAAAAGGTTGCTGGCATGTTACACGGTGTTTTCACGGCGTGGACTGAGTACTAAATTACCGAGAGGTACACCCAAAATTTTACGCATATTTCACGGCAATCCAAATTGTAGACATTTTGACAGCGATTTCATGTGAAACACGAACTTAGTACTATACTTTATGAAGTACAACGGAAACTGCTTTTTTCAAGGTACCTCCGGAGATTCACTGTTACTCGCTCAGTTTTCAATATTTGGCAATGAAAACTATAAAAAAAATTAACATTAAAAAATACATTTTCAGATTTGGCTCTGGATATGCTCGAAAAGTTATCTCAAGCGAAATGAAAATAAAGAAATGGAAACAGAAAAAAAACCAGACAATAAAATATTAAAACACAGTATATATTTCTCAAATCGGCCGCCGTAGCCATATGGGTTTATGCATTACTACCATTCCGTAGAGTACGAGATCCGGGAACTGTGCTTATGAAATATCAAATGATAGAAAAGCTTTTCCTAATAGCGGTCGATCCTCAGGCAATGGGAAACCTCTGAGTGTGTTTCTGCTATGAAAAAGCTCCTCATAATTACCATTTGCCATTCGGAAATGACATAAAAACGTAGCCGCTTTCATTTGTGGAAAAAAAATTCTCAAAAATTAACGCGATTTTTGAGCGATTACATACTTACACTTTATTATACTAAAATTTATTGGGATAAAAATCCGCATACCTTCAAGTTTGGCAAAGATTCTGATTAAAAAGTTAAAAATTTTTGAAGACAGTTCTTTGAAGTTTGTTAAATTTTTGAACTTTGATTTATACGATTTTTGTTATTCAATGGACTATTTTTTATATGAGAAGTGTGAGAAATTAAAAAACAAATACCACAAAAAATATTGCAAATATTCTAAAAAGATAAAGTGACTTAATTATGTGAGCACAATTTTTTAGAAATACTGCACATGCAGTTTTTTAGCACTTTAAATTTTGTAAAAGTGGTTGGTTTTTCATATTTTTCGTTCACGGTGTCATGCATTTTTCCCCATATAAAGAATGCTCGTTTTTTTTCATTTTGGGTTATGCCACTTTTGAAGAGCATATCAATCGTTTGCTGGACGTCATAACACAAAAAAACAAAAATTTGAGAAAAAAAACCCTCAATTTTCAGTATTCAATTTCCATGCCTAGCTAAGTAAATGCCCAGGTAAATACACATTTTCATCTAATAAGATACAGTTAGTAGAAATCGCCGTGAATTTTTCACACAGAAAAAAGAAGAGCTGCTGGTGATTTCTGCATATTTATTAACATTTTTTTTTTGGATTATGGCATTTTTGCAGAAAACGGGCAAAATGTGTTATGTTTGTATGCACCCCGTTTGTCTATGGTTTATAGTAAACAAACTATTTATAGAGTTAAAAGTTACTTAAAACTGAAGCATATTTAAAATGTGCATATGTATGTATGTACTTATGTACCTTCTCGCTTCGGTGATGACTTTACGCAAAAACTGTGGTGTGCGTGCAAAATTCGGCAAATTCTCCATTTTTGTTCAAAGACAGGTGTTTCACAAAATTCTGACACTAGTTATTGGATTTTTTATAATTATATATTATTTCACTATACCACAAAAATTTTCACTCACACAAAAATAGTTGTATGTTTCATTCAATTCAAAATTTTTTAGTTTTACATATTTATTTACGATCTCTACATTTTGTGATTTATGTCGTTCCGTTTCTCTATTCAATAAAGTATTTGAAATATTTAAGCAAATATATTTATTGTTTGCCCAAATCACCAAACAAATCTAATTCACGACTCACCAACTGCCTCTGCTTGAATGCAAACAAAAAACACACACAAAAACACGACGGGGAGTACGGCAATGACCACAACAACAATGACTGGTACGATGTTTGCGTTGATATTCTTTTGGCCGCAATCTCTTTACCATTTGCCTTCAATTCTTTATATTTTCTTTTCAAAAGTTTCCGAAGAAATCAATAATTAACGAACCGATGGTGGCGTGAAGATGAATAAAAGAAAAGTCGGTTCGAGCAAAAAACAAACACATTGAACTGTAACAATTAGTGATAAATTATTATGCTTAATATGCTTTTTTCACATTTGTATCTTCAGGATTCTTTGAGCATTTTAATTGCGTGCAGCGCATCGACAAATACCCTTTCATAAATTTTTAAGCAGTAACACAGATAAATATACATATGTATATGTATGTAAGCTATTGATACAGGTACTCGTACACATGCACAGATGTAAGATTGGTATAAGCATAGGAAAATAAATTCTCACATTATTTTTCACAAAGAAAAAAATGTTAATGGTTTTTCACATTTCACTATTTCACTCAGTATTCTTCTATTCTAGACTGGCGCACATCGTGCGCATTCACAATTCCGATTAGAGCATCCGCTGCCTCTTGCAGCGAAAAATTGACTGGCTCGTGCTGTTTGCCTGTTTGGCTGAGCTGCCTCGTTGACGTTGCACACTTGCTCACCGCCAATAGGTTTGTTCTTATACTTTTCCAGTCAAAGTGAAGACTTATTTCATTTTGTATGACAAAAACAAAAAAGTAATAATAAATTACAAATAATAGGAGCTCGGTTTTTGCACATACAGATGTTTTTACATAAAAAAATAATCTTAATAGAATAATTGGGCTTTCTTTTTTGACTAGCAAACTTTTACAATTCAGGAAACAACAAACTTAAGCTTTTGCGAAGATATCGATATTTGGCAGGAATATATAATTCCTTTGAGAGCAATATATAAAACAGAAATGTAGTTGGAACTATTTTTTTTTTATTACAATCTGGTAGATAATTTCATGGCAATCATTTTTGAAATATGATATCGTGCATATGACCGCTACGGCTACAAGTTACTTGGCCCATTCGATCAGTCCAATAGCGCTTACCATTCACCGTAATGGCAGCGCTTTCCTCATTTCGAAAGAAATAAGGACCGAAGATGCCGCCAGCGTGTCAACCAGACGTAAAATGGGCGAGGTGCTCTATAAACCTGTTAACTTTTTCAAAGTAAATTTCCACAATTTGGAAGCATTGTTCCGACATTTCATGACGATTCATGAAGACTTGTCAAACTGAACAGAAATGCCACCACAGTTTGCCATTCTCAGCTGTCAAACCAAAACCTCGATAGTTGTCATGCAGCTAAAAAACACCCTACAGATATATTGACTTGACCTTGGGCTGCCATCGTTCGTCAAAACGACGACGCGCTTTCTTTCATTTCAAGCTTGCTCATATTTTCATCGTCTGTTTTGCTATAATTTTTAAGTTATAAAACCGATAAAATGTTATGTATTAACAACAGATGATTAGTTAAGATCTGTTTACAAACGATCCCTTGGAATCTCTTTTAGATAAAATCGTTGACAAAGTGACAAATCTGTCACAGTTCGGAGCTGAATGACGCGAAAGTACCACAGAAAGAATAAAATTGTTTTGCTTAAAAAGTGTTTACAATTCTAAGCCTTCTGTGGTACCCAGCAGTAAAAATATCTGAAGATTTGACAGTATTCACAATCAAAGAGAAACAGACTCTAAAAAGCATAAAAACGCATGTTTTAAGTGCATGTTTTCAATTTCAAAAAATACGAACAAAAAAAAACATTAGAATGATGCAGGAAAAGTATCTTCCTAAGTTAATTTACTGAAAAAACGTATTTGTTTACCATATAACTTGAATTTTAAAATTCTTAAATTGAATTTTCTTATTTGTCTAAATCGCAATCAGCTGATTTTTGCCAGCTGTTTCTGTACCTACTTGCAAATACTCACAAGAAAATATTTTCCCAGCACTATCTAAAATGTCAACAATAAAACTCTATAGTTTCAAATAATTGCTACAAATTATTCGGTACAAAAACACACCTAATACGAGCAGCGACAAGAAAATACAAGTGACGCTACGACACCATTCCATTCCGGAGCGATAGCTGCGGCGCAGCGATCCCCATCAAGCATATACACATGTATGTATGTATGTATATACATATATTGTTGTTGCCCAAAAAGTCGCATGTTCGGTGGTGCCTGCGCCCGCAAAGAGTCAACCAACAAAAACACAAACATCAACGTCTTATTGTGCTACAAACAGAATAACTCAAATACATGAGTGTTTTAGGAGGCGGTGGGTGGTGCAGAATGGTGGCCCAGTTTGTTATTGCTATGTAATGGTGGTGGTGGTAATGAGTGAGTTGAGTACATGTGGCTCTCATGTGCTGGCATAGTGCTGTAGGGCATGAAAAATCGCAATGTAAGAATATAAGGTTTGAGGCCGCACAACAATGTGACTGCTACAACCGAAGAAAGCATACAGGAAAGAAAAAAAATTGTGTACAAAATCATGCGAACAAAATGCATAAATGTGATTTGTATACATGCACACACATAGCCATGTATATATGTGTACCTATGGGTGTTCTAGCATTTGAGAATTTTCTGCTTTTATTCATCAAGAATATACTAATGTATGCACATTAGGGTGACAGTTACTTTTCTCCATGACTGCTTCTGTTAATGACTCACACAATTTTCGAAGTTTGTAGTATTATCCAAAAATTTATTTGGAAATTATATATTTTAGGCAAAGCAAATATAATAATAAATAATTAATAAAAAATTAAAGTTTTTTTTTAATTTTTCAACTTTTATACTATTTGATAACACCACAACTGATATTTAACGATTGGAATAATTACAGAATGAAAAATTTAATAAAATTTTTTTTAAATTATTCAAATTGTTTACCATTACCCGAAATGAACTCATTTGTATAATTTTTGACGACACATTATTTTTTCCCACCGTGAGGCTGCCACCCTGGCATACATACATAATTAATATACACTTGGTTTTGTATGTACTTGCGCCGGGTCTCAACTTTCATTGCAATTTTTCATGTTTTCATTTATTCTCACATCTGCCAATTCTTCTGCGTTGTGGCTGCACAATCTCATCTCCAGTGTTTATTTCATGTTTTTGGTTTTTTGTTTGCTTTCATCTCTTGCTACTTTTTCTACAGCAAAGTGCTTTATAAAGTGTAAAGGCGAAATTGTATTTGCATCTCCTTGCTGCCGACTGGAGACAATGGGACTGAGCTAAAATATTTGTGTGCAAATAATTTCCGATAGAAATTTTCATATAAACGCGCAATACATATAAAAAAATAAATTAATTTAAATCTAATTTATGTGTTTGGTTATTTTTATTTGCATACACATAAACGGGCAAAGATTGATAAGTACATTTTTTTCAACTTAGTTATTTTTATTGATTTGTAATTTTGTTTCAGATTTTATATTGCGTATAGGAATAAATTTCCACCCTCGTAACAGAGGTGTCGCTGGTGATACTTCTTCTTCTTAATTGGCGCGATAACCGCTTACGCGATTTTGGCCGAGATCGTTTCTTTCTCGTGCTAACCGGCGCCAATTGGACACACCAAGTGAAGCCAAGTCATTCTCCACCTGATCTTTCCAACGCAGAGGAGGCCTTCCTCTTCCTCTGCTACCACCAGCTGGTACCGCATCGAATACTTTCAAAGCCGGAGCGTTTGTATCCATTCGGACGACATGACCCAGCCAACGAAGCCGCTGGATCTTTATTCGCTGCGCTATGTCTATGTCGTCGTAAAGCTCATACAGCTCATCGTTCCATCGTCTACGATATTCGCCGTTGCCAACGTGCAAAGGTCCAAAAATCTGGTGATACTATTTTTGTGTTTACTCCATATTACTAGAGTGAAGGTGATTTGAAGGTGTATATGTGAGGTCTCTATCGCAGTAGTTGACATTCTTTTGAAGCGTAAAGATAATTTTTTATATGACGTCAAAAATATCTACATTCGTCCCGAAAAAACAGCATTTGCGGAAAGTTTCGACGCTTCCAAAGTGGCAATTTCGACGTGAGTGATAAAGATAGCGAAGGGACACCGAAAAAATTCGAAGATACTCAACTACAACAATTATTGGATGAAGATGCATGTCGAACCCTTGCTGATATGTCTAAAGAGTTGGATGTTGACAGATCAGCCGTCGGTAAACGTTTGCTCGCGATGGGAATGGTCCAGAAAGGAGGTAAGTGGGTGCCACATCAATTGAAGAAGAGGGATATCGACAGACGTTTGGTGACGTGTGAGATGCTTCTTGAACGGCAGAATAGAAAAGGTTTCCTGTATCGCAATGTCACTTGCGATGAAAAATGGATCTATTATGATAACCCTAAGCGTCGAAAATGTTGGAGCCTCCCAGTTGAACCAGGTCCATTGACAGCGAAAAAACAATTCATGCTTCAAAGTTTATGTTGTGCATCTGGTGGAATCAGAAGGTTGTCATCTATTATGAACTCCTTAAAGTATCTGAAACCATCACTGGCGATCGTTACCGACTGGGCCTAATGCATTTGAATCGAACACTCAAAGAAAAGTGGCTGGAATGAGACGGTAGACATGACAAACTGATTTTACTGCATGACAACGCCAGGCCACACGTTACTAATTCGGTCCGGAAATATTTAGAGGGACTGAAATGGGAAATCTTGCCCCACCCGCTCTATTCCCATTGCACTTTCGAATTACCATCTGTTCCGATCAATGCCGACAGCCCTTATTGGAGAGAGATTGACTTCTTACGAGCGCATCGCAAATTGGCTCAATAATGGATCAAGTCAAAAGAACTCCAAATTTTTGTCAAAGGAAACCGTATAAGGCCTGAAAGATGGATTAAAGTTGTAGCTTCCAATGGCACATACTTCACATAATATCATTTATTATTTATTTGTTTAAATAATTCGCAACTTTGGCTACGAAAGGACGGAAACTTACCCAATATAAAAACTAATTTATTTACAAAAGATTTGAGGCATTAACCAAAAACTTCACAAATAATGCAAAAACAATTAAATTATTCCAATTAGTTGTTAATCTAAAATCGGTTATTTATTTTGCTTTTTCTTTTCTTTCCTCTCTTATGAGGAACCAACAATAACAGCTCATAATTTCTTCACACCACCCTTGGTAACGTTGCTCTATTACCTTCATTTGTTTGTAGAATCTTTCCCCGTGCTCATCACTTTTAGCTCCGAAAGTATGTGGAAAGAAATTCAAATCCGAAGATAAGAGGTGAATTTCTAAAGACCTATTTACTCCCACAAGCCGCAGTAATATCGAATCGAACTAATTTCTTTTAATCTAAGTTTCGGCGTCCATAATTTTATTTTAAACGTCTCAAAGAATGCAAGAATCTTTAAAATATTTAACTGGATACAAAAGACTTAAGCAGCAAACTGATTATACAACTAATTTTACGTTTTTTATTTCACGTAGTTGTTTTTCATTATAAAACTCCAGACGCACACCACAAACTAAAAAAAAAAGCCTGTGCAACACTAAGCTCTTATACACAAAATTTTCATTTGGAATCAATAGATTTGTTCGTCAAGAGAACTTTTCCTTTCAAATGATCACTTAGTCTGGCGCTGGGCTGATATTATTTTCGGTATCAAATCTGATTTCTAAATACATATGATACATGAAGTCCGTTAAACATAAAGCCGTGTCCCTTGACTTAATTGCGGCCCGGGTAGCAGCAATTTTGGCTGCAACATCTGCAGGCACATTAGTTGACGTTGCGTTAAGTGCAAGAGTCGAGGCGGCTCAGAGTGGCCCACTCCATTCAAGAAGGCCAGCTCTTTGTCATGAACATTTTCAGCCCTTCTCCACTGATTTAACCAGACAATAACCCACGCTTTTAAAACTAGGCCACCCATTTAATTATGGCCCTAAAAATCAAATGAGTTATTTATTTTTTTATTTTAATTATTCCTGGAAAGCTTTCTGTCTAGGATTAAACTCAAGTACTTAGCCCTATCAGTCCAATCACCACCGATTCAGGGAAGTTCAGATGTAGAATAAATAACTAATCCACATCTACACCACTTGATGACCAAACCATACAGGGTATCGAAACAGAAAACTGTTTAACTTTCTTCTAAAACTTGATGGAAAAAACGTTCCGTTGACGTTCTATTATTACAGCACACAATCCATGGAGTCAGCATATGACCACCATTGAAATCATTGATGATCCGATTTGCCTTTCTTGCCTAGAGGAGCCGGATAGCACTGAGCATTTTCTCTGTAAGTGTCCTGCCTTTCCTAAAGCAAGGCTACGAATTTTTGATTCCGATGTCATGAGAACGAGTAATATTCGTTCTCTCAAACTGGAGGATATATTAATGCGGACAAACTCGCATAGGACTATGAAGAGTAATACAATTTTTTTGCAACAACACTCACACACTTCGCTTGATACAGTTCAACTACTACATATGGCACATATGTACATACATATGTACTTATAAGCATGTATGGATGTGTAGTGGAAACATTCTGCATTCATCCAACACTCATTTCGTTTGCGTTCATTTGGCACAAGCCCTGAAAAAGACCTGAAATGCAAAGATGTGTCACAGCACATTGCATTATTCTCGCTGGCGAAAGTCAAAATTTCTGTCAAGTTGCTTCTCGTAAACAAAAAACAAAGCAATTGTGTACTTGCATTATTTGAGGTTACTTGATTGTGAAAGACATGCGTGTATGTGTGCGTGTACAGGCTGCAGCCATCCATAGTATAAGAATGTATATAAACGGATTCGTAGCTGATGCGCACAGCGATAACAGTAAAAATGCACTGGGAAATAAGGAATGCAAAAAAGCCTTTGAAGTATATGTATGTGAGTAACTTAACACACTAAAAGGTGTCTCATTAAGGCCGACTCATTTGAAATTTTGCAACAAATCAGTTATTGTAATAAATTCTGTGCAGCAACAGAAATAGGAAACACACCATTCAATAAGTTACCGCCTGCCTTGTGACGTGGGTCATTTTGTCACCGCAGAAACTCGCACTAAATTCAAAATAGGCGATCTTAATGGGACACTTGCTATATGCTAATGCGTATGGATGGATGGCTTTGAAAGCATCCAAGTAATGCGGACAAACTCGCATAGGACTATGGAGAGTAATGCAATTTTTTTGCAACAACAGTCACACACTTCGCTTGACATATGACACCATTTGACACACCCACGCACACAATTACCACATTGTTGCCATTGTTATTAAAGCAAGCTGATTGTTTCTTCTTTAAATTCTGCCGGCGATGCGAAACTCGGGCCACCATCAAAGAAGTTCACAACAAACCGGAGCGCGAATATCCGCATTTAAGTTTTACTTTGGACGTATTGGGGCGTTCCATATGCTCGTGACCTTTCGAATTTCAGATTTATTTGATACTTGGTAATTTCGTTGTCTTCGGGGTGTATTTGAAGTGTGCCAAACGGTTTTGCAAAATTTCAATGTTTATGCAAATTATTCTCATCAAATATTTCTTATCAAACTTTTTTTTCGGGGATATTTATCACGAAATCTATTGATCGTAGAAAAAAAATTTTAGGGAATGAATTAAAGTTTAATAATATATTCTTTAAAAACGGCTAAACTTAATAAAAAAAAAAATCAAATAATATTTTTATAGTTTTTTATCCCAAGTCACTAGATTCGTTCACATGGGGACGCCGCAGGAAAGGAGGTTGGCCTTTGGAGGCAATCTCTTAATGGACATAGTGGCATTTTCGGGCAGTTAACACCGTATTTCTCCGTATTCAAATAACCAGGATTGGATCGAGGTAAAAATCAGCTCCGAAGCTTGCACCTCTGTCTTCACTGACGGTTCCAAGATGGAATCGGGAGTCGGAGCAGGGGTTTCTCTCTAAATCAGCCCATTTCTCCATCTCCTTTAAACTGCCGAATACTGCTAGTGTTTTTGAAGCAGAAGTCTTTGCGATCCTGTAGGCATGCAAAATGCTTAGGGAACGCGGGAGCGAGGGATATTAAAATGTTTTCGGATAGTCAAGCCGCGATCAAGGCTCTGACGACGTCATGGTGTAGCACGAAACTAGTAAGCTCCTGTCAGGAGGAGATCAAATCTCTTGGGTGTGTAGGGAACATAACATAACATAAAGGGAAATGAAATTGCTGATGAGTTTGCCAGGAAGCGGACTGAATTGGTCTCAGAGACCTCATACCCGGTCATCGGCTGCAATGCGCCCACCTAAATCCCATAAATCTTCTCCATTATACCAACAGCTCTGGCTGGCTGTAGATATCTGCCTTCAACTTACCTATCTACCATTCCAAGAGAATAATTAAATTAATAAAAAAAACATGTTTTTATTAAAGTTGGAGGTGTCAAAATTGCCTAAGTATTGTATAAAAAATGTGTTTTTTGATTTTCTCAAAAAATTAGTTTTTGAATTTTCGGCCATATGGGCTCGGTCAGATTAACTTGTGTGGTGTCGTACTCATAAACTCACGTCTCGCCTCCAGTCGTCGGATTCAGGTTTTGGAAATCATGCCTTTGGCGATAACATCGCGGACCCCATTTCTTTCACTTTATTAATGATTTCATCAGTTTTCGATGTCGACAGCCTGCCACTACGTTCAACATCGTCAATGGACTCACTATCTCTCTCTCCCCGTAGATGCGCCTATAGACGACGCAGATCATACATTCTTCAAATGTGAGAGATGGAAATTAGATCGCCCGGAAAATTGGCAACTTATTGAACAGAGATGCTTAACAAACATGCTAATCTTAACTTACCTATCCAATCAGAAGATATAAGCCGATAGCATGATGCTAGCTCCAAAACTGGCGACTCTGGACGTAGAGAGAGTGGAAGAGGCAGTACTTATCAGAACGCCTACTTGGATCTTCTCTGTCTTCGATGAAATGCTACCGCATCCAGAAGAGGAAGATGAGGGATTGTTTTAGTGGTTGCTGTAAGTGCGAAGGCATTTGAAACCCTACCTCACCGCCACAAAAAAATTATATTTGTTTGTGCACATCCACAATTGCAAGCATACCAACAGTTTCATTCTACAGAACTATTGTCGGGACATTTACATAAAAGCGCAGTTACGGTAGATCATATCGCTTCATTTGGTGCCATGTAAAGTAGGGAGAAGGAAAGACAAAAATCTTTTCATACAAATATTTAACAGTTCCGGCATCTTCCTGTTTAACACTTTGGAAAAGTAGGTGACGCGATAGCAATGGGAAATTCAGGTACAGTTTGTTGCATCCTGTACTTGCCTTGTTGAATGCATTCTAGAATATTTAATGAATGGAAATTCTTACACCAAAAGAAATGAATGGTATTTCTCTTTTCAACAGCGCGAAACATATGCAGTTTGTGTCAGAAAAAAGAACCGCGATTATTCATAAAGTATAAAAGATATATATTTAATTTTTTTTTACATGAAAGTATTTACAAAACTACGAGTTGCATCGTTGTCGAGTATAGCCTGTCATCTTCTTCATGCTTGGAACCAGCTTTTCTGCGTAGCTCGTCGACAAACAGGACTAGATTTTGCGAACTTAACGCACGAGTTGCTTTAAATCATGGACTGGCCTTTCCGGCAAGATGCGTTTTCATAGTTCCCCACACATTTTCAATGGGGTTGGCGTCTGGGGACTGGGGAGGACAGTTCAATACTGTGACGCCATTTTCTTATTTTGTTGTTTCTCTATGCCACAAAGAAGGGTCCCGCTTAAAAATTTGGACGATCACTTTATCCTGCTTTTTTGTGGTCACTCGCTTCAAGCCGCGTTTGGAAAAGTTATCAACATTTTTGTACACCTTATACCGCTAATTCCAAATCACAACAAACTTTATTAATTTTTTAATTACTTTTGCAGCCGCGGCGTAAGATAATTTCGGTCCTTTCGAATGCGTGCATAAAAATACCGCCTCAAAAGGCTTCGCGTACTTCTCACTTATTTTAGTTTGGTTACGTTTACGGGAAAGTTTCGAAGGACACTAACCTGAGTTAGCACTGGCGTCGTAGCCCTTGAGTGGGACTCTTATGCAGCAAAAAGCAGAACGAAATATATCTTGAAGTTAGAATAAAAAAAAACCGGTTATTTTCTTCTGGCACAGACTGTACTTATATGTTGTACGGTTCCCTGTTATGAAATAATTTCTTAAAACTGTGCCGCGGATATGTCAGCAAGAGATGTAATGAACTCGTTAACCTTTACCCGTATGTAGTATATGTACATATGTGCATACCTACCAACCTGATCAAAAAGTTGCCGGAACAACCGCCCCATGACGCTCTAAGTCAACTGATTTGGGTTTTGTTTTTTTTTTTCAAGGGAAAAACGAAGTACCCTACAGCGGAGAGGGTATTCATGTGGCCCGAACGGAACATGACATGACACAGAAGTTTCTCCAGCTTGACGGACCGGAATTACAGCCATGAAACTGTTAACAGGATATTCTGACTAAGAATCCTCCACAGCAATTTCGGCAGGAACGCAGAAGAGCCACCTAATGTGTATGCGTCGCACTCTTGAGGAGGACACGGGAATTTATTTATTCATAATTTTTTAAGGATCTGAGTGATACAACTCAAAGTTAAGGATACAACAATTGCTCCGATTAGTTCGAATAAGAGGAAGACCTTATCAAGAATTACTAGGAAGACCTGCACTCTCTCAAGCTGATTATGAAAACTGTTTGGCAGGGCCTTCAGTTAAAAAAGTAACAAAAGTAATGCCCAAATCTCTAATTTCATTAACCGATATGTCACGTTTCAATACAAAAAAAAAACATTTGAAAGCAGAGCCCGCAATAATATGCGAAGTAGTAGTAAAGTAGGAATAGATTAAGCAACCGTTACTTGAGGGAGCGTTTGTTAATGTTTTGCGATAAACAATTTAAACAGCACCAATTGTGGACATCATTAAATTAGTTTGCAATCTTTTAGAATCGCATGAGCTTTTAACAACGGTTAAAAAAACATTAGCAGCGATATCGGGTCTGCTAATCAGCCAGGAGAATTATTTCACAGAATATAGGTAAAATACTTCATGCCTTGTCCATGAAACGTTTAGTATTGCACGCACTTTTTTAAACCTGATTTAAATAGGCAAAATTTAATAAGTGCACAAGCCAATGCACAATTCCAAGAAGCAAATATTTTGCATATTTTTTTGTCATTTATTTATTGAAACCGATTTTTTGTTTTTTTTGTGAACATGCTTTATTGCATTAAATATTACTTTTACACACTTGACACAATTAATCATGGCACAAATGGCATAGCTGGAATGTAGCGCAACTCCTTTACAGTAGCACTCTTCGGATTGGCTAGGTCCTTCATTATACCCTGGATGCGAGAGACTACGTCGCTGCGTTGTACATCACCGCGATCTAACATACGCTTGAAAAGCGTATACAGTTGGCGTTCCGCCGAAGCACTGGACAGTTCGTGCAAATCTCTCAACAGCTCCTCCGAATAGCCCTCGTATTTGCTAAGGTTAGCCGCTTTAGCGTCACGTTTCAACAGATCGTAGACAAGTAGAAACTCCACATACGGTTTTGTGGGTGGCACACGTTTTTTACCTGCTGTCGATGTACTGGACCAACGATCCAACGTATTGTCGGTATCAAATGCAGCACGACCATAGTTGTCATCGTAAAGGCGCAAAAAATTATCCAAGGACTCCACATCGTTGGTGAATTCGTCGTGTTCTGTCTCAGTTTGAATGTCACGTATCAGCGCTAATGTCAACTTATCAAAGCCCTCTGTATTATCGCCAATTTCATCGAAAACCTCATGGCCCACACGTTGCTGCGATTGAGTTTTGATTGGTGACGACTTTACTGGCGCATAAAGTCCTGGTTTGTGTGTGGGTGTTGGCGGCGCTGTAGGCTTCTTGGTAGTGGTTGTGGTGGAATGCCACCAAATGGGTGGTTGCCACCAGCTAGACGTTGAGGTACTTTGATTTGGTGGTGGTCGTGTTGGTGGGGGTCGTGTTGTTGGAGGCTTGGTAGACGTACCACCCCATAGTGAACCACTAGAGATCCACGATGAGGGTTTACTTGTAGAGGATGGTGACGGTGTTGTCGTTGGTGAAGCATTAAATGTATTAGTCAATTCGTCATCGCTTACACTAAACGGTGGCTCGACTGTGGTAGTCGATATTGGCTCGTATTGCAAATAGTCGATGTAATAGGCGAGCGCTTGCATGGAAGCAGGCAAATAACTAGTCAGTAAATTGGAAGCTGCTCCTGTGCCTGGCACAACAATGACGTAGGTGGCAAAAAACAAGCACAGCACTTGACCGGAACGAAGCTTTTGCAAATACATTTTCAGTGTACGTATTATTATTTATTTATTTTTTTTTTGTTTTTTTGTATACTAAGTGGCAATTTCGTTCATCTTTGATGAAATCGGAAAAAAATTATGCGACGGCGTAAAAACTGTATGATTTGAATATTGAAATTTGCGATTTTATATACAGCGCATTCGAAAAGTTCTTGTATTCCAACGCAGTTTACTAACCAGACTGAGCTCTGATCTTGCCATTTGACGCACAAACGTAGGTAAATTGCGACGACGACCTCTTCTGAGACAACTACTTGTGTTAAGGTGAGTGGGTTATACAGTCATACACACATACATACATGTGTATATATAAGTATGCAGTATAATTTCGTGTAAGTTAGGCGCAGATGAGAAAGGTGAATTTTTGATAATTTTGTTGTATTGTTTTGCGCTGTTTCTCTTAGAAAGTTCACTAAATGCCGCTACATTAAGTTTATTAACTGCTCAAACCAATTGATGTGTTTCTTAGTTCGATGAAAGACTAGCTTTTTAAAGGCGTTGCTTAATTTATCACACACAGGTATAAAAACTATTCTTTTTTATAATTTTATTTATTATTAAAATTTTATTTATAATTTATTATTAATATTTTATTTATAATTTATTATTATTATTTTATTTCTTATTGTTATTTGATTTAGTAATTTCATTCATTCTCTTTTTTATCATGCTTATTGGTAGTGGTAAATGTTTTAGCATAAAGCCATTGAATGTAGGAGAATGAGATAATATATAATCGAACATTTTCAGAGAAAATAATATTATGAATATACAGATGCTATTTATTGGAATATGGTTTTAACACTCCATTAAAAATATATTTCCGGTGAAATTTAAATTTATGCCAAATTAGCAATTCTAAGAAGTTTAGACCTTATAATACGAATTTTTTAAGCAATAATTGTAACAACTTTTTTGCAGGGCTGCTACTTTCCGTACTTGCGGAGGTGGCGAAGTACATAAAGGCTATTTTTATTTCTAAATTCTCGACAATAACTCGTTAAAGGCAATTTTTAAGTAACCTTTCAAACATATCAATTAGTCATCATCATCATCTTGGCATTACAGTCCGGGGTGGACCATTGCCTCCTCTACAATGCGCCTCCATTCTTCTCGACAGTTCGCTTTCGCTCTATGTTGTGAGATTTTCATCTTTCGTATATCGTCTTCTACGTCTTGGAACCATCGTCTCCTCTCCTTCTGAGCCCTGAAGGAGCAGGGTTTGCTTCAAATACTTTTTTGGTCGTTCTTTCGCCGTGTCGTTCTTAAACGTATCCATACCACCGTAATCTTTGGGATTTTACAAACCGCGTTACATTTCCTCCCGCGATTAAAACACTGAGCTCGTGGTTATACCGTAGACGGTATGTACTGTCTTCTAATTGTATAGGGCCGAATATTCTTCTAAGAATTTTTCTTTCAAATCGCACCAGAAAATTCCCGTCATTAACTTTAAGGACCGATGTCTCACAGCCGTAGGTGAGAACCGGTCTTATCATAGTTTTATACATCTGGAGTTTTTGTTCCTTTGATATCAATGAAGACTTCAGAAATTTGATATGAACAAAGTATGCTCTGTTAGCTGCCTGAATACGCTTTTGTATAGGTAAGGACATAGCCTTATTTATGCTGATTACTACGCTTAAGTATTTAAAATCTTGCATGAACTCAAAAACATATCAATTTGTACTGAGGCAATTTCGCATTCAATATCGATGTACAGTAAATGTAACCTCTCCGAACTGTAACAATATGCCGCAAATGTCAAACTCATGCAAAGGAGGACAAAAAAATAACGTTAGGTGGTTCTGTAGTGGCCGTCATTCACCTTTACACACTGGTCATTACTTCCAAAAGTAAAATATGACCAAATAACCCAGTGTGGCGTGAAAGAGAGATAAGTCCAAAAAAATGCGTCTCATAGCGATTTGAGCGATTACAAACCCGCATTAGCTCCGTGGAATCAGTTGAATCGAGCCAGATCTACAAGTATGTGCAGTTCTAAATCTACGGATTCAAGTATATGCTGTTTACTCTGCGCTAGTATTGATATTTCGAAAAACTGTGTGCAAATTTGTCCTTGAAGCCCGAAAGTCCTCAATTGTATTCCCCGCATTGTGCAAATACAAGTCATTGAACTATAAAAAGTGAAATATGCGGATTCTGGAGGCGGCAAAGGTTAATTTTTCATTTTTAACCGGATATTGGCACTCAACATTCAGATCATAGACCATTGTACAGAAATACAGGTAAAAACACTCTTCTTCTTATTTTTTTTTATGACAGGCACCCTAGGTGTGTTTTTGGCAGTCACCCTAGGTGTGAGTTTGACAGGCACCTGGGCGGAGTTGCTATGCCTAATTAGAATTTTTATGGCAACATTAAAAGCAATAGAATATCGACAAAAAAAAATACAAAATATCTTTTTCTTGGAAGATTTACAATAACAAATATTTTTAATATATTTCTTAGCTATAATAATGTTTTTGAAAAATATCTAAATTTGTACGAAATTGTTAAGACTTTTTGATACGATTTTCTATGCAATTTAATCATTTTTATGCATTCATTTTACATAAAAGAGCGTTTTGGAATCAGGTGATCTCAGCTGTAGGCATTTTTTGATGACCAACTGAGAGTGTTTTACCTTATGGATCTGTACAATGATTTAGGTTAAGTTAAAATTTAAAATATGCGCACAATGACATTTGAAGAGCTGTCCAGTAATTTAAAAATGTTTCTAAAAGTGCTACTGCCACTTCCGACAAATAAAATTACGTATAGAATAATGAATGTATGTAAAATTTCACTTGAATGTCTTAAGAATATTTTGATAACCTTAACCTCAAACAATCAAGCAGACACAAACAAGGAATTCTTCTGCAACATTACTCATTCCATGTTTCTCAAAACATTTTATTATAATCAAATTTACGCAAATGGACTCCGTGTTTTAAGCTTTTTACTGGGCATCGGACCCGATATGGCTACAATTAATATTACTAAGCCTAATTTCTCATAATAAATAAAAGCGTGTAACTCATCGCTAATTTGACTATGCCAGCAGTTTATTGATTATCATTCAAAACGTTATTTGGATATTGCCACCAACAACAGAGGCCAACAGACTCTCTCTGCAATACAAATGAGGGTATGCAGGTAGAGAAACCTGCTAACTATAGAAAGAAAACAAGACACAAAATTCACAAACCATAACCAAACTTTAATGAATATTCAAAAGGAAAGAGGCACGAACAAGAACTCCAGCCCATGTACAACAGCTACGGAGTAGTGATGGTAGGTTTAAATATTATATTAAAACCTGAATTTTAGTTTAAAGTATGTATGTAGATATGTATATAAACAAATTTCATGCCGAAACAATAGAGGCCAGTATATGAGAAATGCGTATGTACGAGAAAAAGTAAGTCACGAATGAGAGCAAGTTTCCACATATCGCTGAAAGGTGTTTGTATATTTGTATATTCTCTCATCAAGCATGCCAATGTACATATGTACATACATACATGCAATACAAAGTTAAAACCCAGCATACTTGGGCCTCGAACTTAAAGTCTTAATGGAAATACATAATCACACGTAGATAGCTTTAGCAAAAGATTCAACGATGTTATTGTCATACATTTTATTCAAACGCATACGATAAATAATTTGTGCAGTCATTACTTCTGGAGTTCTTTGTATAGTCTATTGTGTGGTGTATAATTCTTTCACTTTTATTAAATGACCCAATGTCAGCCGACTGTTGTGTATGTATGTACCTATGTGCATATAAAAACTTATCTAATGGCAAAATTTAACCGGCAACTTGAATTGCAAACACAAATGCGCGGAAATGCAATCAAGTTAAGCTAAAATATGCATTTGTATAATATGTGAAGGATCCAATGGGGTAGAGGTGCCTGCTAGTTACTCAATACCCAAGTGGTTGGCCTAGGAGCATTACATTCATTCTTATAAATGTAGAATGAACAAATACATGTTGTACCCAAATGGGTAAATAGGTCAGTATACAAATATGCTCGCGCGTAGTGGATAGATAAATGTAAAAAGTAGCGAAATTACATAAGCGTGTGCATTGTATGTGTGTATGAATGGGTATATATTTGTATATGTTATGTGGAGATTTTTCACTAGGAGTGATTTGTTAAAACGAAATGAAAGTACCAGTGAGTGCGTGACTGAGATTTGTTGAATTCTATTTCTGTTGTATTTTCTTAAGCCCACATTAGTTGATATCAGTGTTGATACTACAGTGATGCTCAAAAAGAAAATGAGCTTTGTTCTATACTTAAAAATACTAAGTATTTAATTGATAAAATACCGTCAGCGTTAAAATAAAGTTTACACCACATATGGATAAGTTTTGACTATTTATTTATTTTGTAGTTTCAATTATTTGTTTATAAAAATATAGTTCATACTAGTTTCGAGCTTTGTATAAAATTTGTGAAAATTCGGCAAATTTTCACTAATATTTCAAACTTTTTACTCAGAATTTTTAGAAAAATGTCGGGTATGCAATTTTATAGGCCTTGAATTTTGGTGCAAGTTTCAAGTGTCTCAAAGATGTCATTGCTTGCCTCTACAAATGTTCGGTTTGGCCTTAAAAATCATTGTGCCACCCATGATAAAAATATCGTAAGGTAGAACCGCTGAGAGGCACTTTTAGAATATTTGACGTTTGCAAACCATTTAGTCTCAGACCCATTTCCGTTGTTTGTTTTGGTTTTGTTCTTTCATATAAATAAATTAGAAATCAAAAATATTTTTATAAAAAATTAATTCTCCGATGAAATAAAATGGTTTAGTTTCGTGTAAACGGATGTGTATAATTATGTCCATTTTCTTATACTTTTTTAGATTTCCTGTGCCGCAGCAAACTTAAAAAATAAAATTGTAGCAGAAAGTTATAGTTTTTAAGTTATTTGATTTTAGATTTGATTTATTGGGTGTATATTACACAGTTGTAAAATGATGAAAATATATGTGATAAGTAGACTCATTATATAAAAATTTGGTGAGGATAAAAGGCAAAATTTAGAAACAAATAACATAAAAACTATTATTACATTGGTGCTAGTTTAAACAAAATAAAGGCTCAACCAACTTTTTATGTGAGTTTCATTGGAGAATTCCTAATATTTCTCACAAAAAAGCGAACAGTCCATCATATAAACACCTAGTCCAGATTTGATTTTCATCACTAATTTTGTGTTTACACTTCTGTTAGTGAAATATTGAATTAATTAACAATATTAAGCAAACTACCTTTTTGAAAAGTCAATAATACGGTGTAGTTAGTGTACAAGTTGTGTAATTAGCAATTTAGTGCGTTACTGAATGAGTAATTAGTGATACACAATACCAGTTGTACGGAATTGTTTTCGTTAGTAACTTTTGAACGGTTTCCAAAAATTACGCTGCTTTAGAGTGTCAATATTGGGACCAATTTATTGACTATTTTTAGCAGCTGCAAACTCAATAATTATAAAAAATGTATTACAACCCACTATGTAAGGGCACCAATCATAACACTAGTAAACTGCTGCAACAACAATAAAAAGAACTATGCATGCGTCGACACCTGTGCGAACTGAAGTGTTTATTAGGTAATACTGGATCGTACTAATTAATAAAATACTTGTATTATTTAGATATTTACATTTAAACACAACTCACCGTTATCCAATGGATGTATGCTTAAATTTAATTGGATATGTTGTGGAAACTTTCACGGGACAATTTGTTGAGCATTCACTATAAAATTGCTAGCATAGGGCTGGCATAATATTGTAAATTACATTTATTCTTTTCACTATGAACTAATGACAGTTCACGCACTTGATATTATTATAAAATACGAAGTAAATTGTTAATTTTACCACGACTATCTCCTTACACGAATTTTACATAGTTTTTTCGACATTTATGGTATCTACATAAATAATACTAGATAAACGACAAGCCTATTATTAACGAAGTAAAGTTGGCAGCAATGTTTGTTGACATTTTTGGAAAGGGTTGCAAGTGAGTTATACAAGTTCAATAATTCATTTTCAGGTACATATCATCATTTTGAATAAAATAATTCATGCAGATGAAACAGATCGCACAAAAAGTAAGTGATATTTTATGCTATTCTAACAACAACAACAGCTAAACGGTAGAAACTTTGTATAAAAACAAAAAAACAGCAATATAGTAGGTACTGGAATATTTTGGTCTATGATTTCATTCGTCCCTAAAAGGCGACATAAGTTAAATTTAAAATTTTTCATATGTTTATTTTGTTGATATAACACATTCGTTAATCACTCGCTGAGAAATGTATGATAAAAAATAATATCAAAGCGTTGAAAATATAAAATGGAATCAATTACAAGTACATTGGTCATAGTCATAAGGGAAGTTAAACAAGGTTTTAAGGATTAAAGTTGTGTTTTATAATAACATAAAATCCATTTACCAACTAAAAGCTGTGTTTCTAGACTTGTAGTTTTAAAATGTTAAAATAAGGTTCTTAGTTTCTACTTTGTTGCATTTTGCTTCTCTATTTCTAAATTTAAATGAAAAACAGCTGTCACAGGGTGAACTAACTAAAATACTGGTATTTCTTTATATTGCCGAATAAATTTTTCCTTTTCGTATGAATTGGTCTGTTCTCTCTCATTTCAGCTTTAACATATCCATGATGGTCAGAATTTTAAAAATGATTTGAAGTCAGAATTTGATTTTAACTAAGATGTGTTAACGTAGAACTATATAAATTAAGTGTATTTCAATTATATAGTTATAGTTATACGAAGCAATTAAGTACTATCAAATACAACTCTATCAAGCTATCAGGGGAATAATGCAATGTGTACACGCTCCAACAAATTAAAATGAGTAAGATTGCTTTTTAGTAAGCAGGTTGTAACAAGAAAAATATATTGTTCAACTTTAGTGTTCGTATATTCATCGTGCTGAACAATTCGAAAAAACCAAGAATTAAGTTAAATTTGTTCTATAATAATAATTCATGAAATTTTTTTGGTGTGTGACAATCAACTGTCAATACGTTGTGAAAGGTTTTTCTTCATAGAAATTATTTTGGTGGAATATTTCGGTTTTTGGTTTCTTTACACTCGTAAAAATAATGATCTATTACACAGAAAACACAGTGTTGTATGTCAAAAAGTATGGTTATTAACTAGGATTATTTAATAATCTCAGATTTTGGGAGAGAAATTTTGTATCCGAAATCTCGCTTTTTAATTAAGGACTAGGAGTTAGGCACTAAAATGGAGATCATCTGCTTATATGTGAACGTATTATTACGGTCCTTTTCTCAAATTGTTAAACTCTGACAAGACAAATGCGTCGCATTTTCCACCCATTTTTTGAAAGTAAGGGTGAACGTTATACAGCTTATTTGTGTACACAAATAAAATGTTAAATCTTACAAATACCAGACGTGAGTCCATTGTATTCAATCTATATACACATATTTTATTATAATAAATATATAATATATGCGAGTGTTGAATTTTCTTGTTATATTTTCATATGAAATACGCAACATTTATTTTCGTAATGGTAATACAAATAACATTTTTCGACAAAAAACACTTAAAACACTGATTGGCTGATGTCCCTTGACAAGTGTTTAACAAAATTTAGCCTGTGTTAGTGATATACGAAAAAAATCAACCAATGATACTTTGCCGCCGTCTGAACAATAACTGATTGGACGAGTGTGAAATAATTATGCAAATTTTGGCTCCCGATAAGATTGGTTACTCATATACGAAAACTAATCAACACAATCTCACTCATATAGCTTCGGGGCTATCTAAACAACGATTGATTAACGAGTGTGTAAATGCATGTGAGATGATATACGATTCGGTTAGTAATATAACAAAAAATTCAACACAATTTCCGCTCATGTTGCTTCGTTGCTATCTGCATAACGGCTGATTAGACGACTGTGTAAATACATGTGGAATGTTCGTGCAGAATTCGGCTGAATCTCCCAAGTGACGTGGCAGCCGAAGTTCACCTCACAATCGTTGATTCTTAATGAGGCTAAGTTGCCAGTAGCATAACCACATGGAAGGTAATGGAGTAACTTAATTATGTTTTACATATAAAAGGAATGTGAATGATTAAATGAAACATGTCGGCATGGATAAAGATTTGTTTATTTTATATTATTTCAAATTGTTACGTTACTTTTACAGTTGTTTGTTTGACAAAAATTGCAGCCGTCAAAAGCAAACTGAAGTTTTAAATTGTAGGGAAAGTAAAATGATGAAACGACGAATTTATTGGTTAATTATTTTTTTCTCCTCGATAAAGTCAAGAGAGGCTTTAAACTGTCTGAAATGAAAGCAGAAGCAAAGCGTGAAACAGCGTAGAAAAAAAATATTTAATAAACTATAAATAAATAACCGGTTCTCAGCAAATTTGAAGGAATCAGCTGATTTTCTGACGTAATAAGGGATATGACAGCTATTTGCTTACAACAGAGGTCGTCAAAAATTAGATTGTGTCTGTGATTTAAAAAAAAATCTGCTCAGCCACTACTCATGTTGCTTCGTTACTTTTGGAACGTTATCTTTGGTCTGAACGACGACTGATTGAAAAGCCGTAAGAATGAGTGTGAAATGAGCTGGAACAATTTTTCCATCATTTCAGTGTCGACGATAAAAAACCACGAGCATATTTTTTTAATTTCTCTGTTCCATTTTTCAAGCTCTGAACCTCACACAACAACAACTAGTAACTACTGACGAGAAATTGGTGCTCGTACGTGTAGGGTCCGCCTAAGATTGTGAATATTTTCTCAGAACATATGTTTATTCTTATTTATTTGATAGGGCTAAAAATTCCAGCCAACGAAAGCATTAAAAGTTTTGAATTTGTGTCTAAAATCAATCGAAATGAATTTAATAACAGCCATAAAGTTGTATGTAGAGAAAATGTGTAATGAATCAGGGCCAGGTATGAAGACCATATTGCTGGACAAAGATACGGTACGCACATAACACGCATATCGTTTAAAAATTTGAGCAGCAAATTTATTTTAATTAATTCTAATATCACCTGTAGACAAGCATAATATCAATGGCTTTCAGCCAATCGGACATGCTACAACGTGAGGTGTACTTGTTTGAGCGACTCGACTCGGGGCGTTCCAATGAACGCATGAAAAACCTTAAATGCATCGTATTCATTAGACCTACAAAACAAAATGTGCTGCTACTAGCCGATGAACTTCGCAGCCCCAAGTACGGATCTTATTTTATTTGTAAGTAATGATATATGTATATTTCACTGCATATTCATTAATTCTTTTTTGTAGATTTCAGTAACATAATTCCACGTACCGATATTAAATACCTGGCTGAATGCGATGAAAGTGAGTCAGTACGCGAGGTGAAAGAAGTGTACGCTGACTATCTTTGCGTAAATCCGAATTTGTTTTCGCTCAATATAAATTGCAGCATGAATCGACTCAATTGGTTGCCTGAGGCACTCGGTCGCACTGTACAGGGCGTATTGGCTGTACTATTATCGCTGAAGCTTAATCCGGTCATACGTTATCGTGCCGGTTCGGCAATGGCGCAAACATTGGCAAAACAAATATATGAGCAAATTTGCAAAGAATCGAGCCTTTTTGATTTTTCACGCACACACGAGAATGGTGCTGCGCCACCGTTACTGCTTATATTAGATCGTCGTGACGATCCTGTCTCGCCATTGTTGCATCAATGGACTTATCAAGCAATGGTTCATGAACTGCTGGGCATACATAACAATCGCGTCGATCTATCCAACATAAACGGCATACCGAAGGATTATAAGGAATTGGTGTTGTCTGGTGATCAGGACGAGTTCTACGGTAAAAATATGTATGCAAATTTCGGTGAAATCGGTTCAACAATAAAAAATCTAATGGAGGAGTTTCAGCGTAAAGCCAAAGATCAAAGGAAGGTGGAAAGTATAGCTGATATGAAGAATTTCATTGAAACCTATCCGCAGTTCAAAAAAATGTCCGGCACAGTACAAAAACATCTTTGCATAATGGGTGAATTATCGGCACTCACGTCGAAACGAAATCTTTTCGAGGTATCCGAGCTGGAACAGGAAGTAGCCTGTAAAGCCGAACACTCGGCACAGCTACAGCGCATACGAAAAATTATAGCCGATGAACGCATTTCAGTGGATGATGCCATCAAATTGGTGGCACTCTATGCGCTACGATATGAACGTCACGCGAATTGTGATACTTCCAGTTTGTTGCAAATCATTAAAACGCGTGGCGGCCGCACAGCAATTGTGCCCAGTTTAATTGAATATGCGGGCACGCATATGCGGCAGGGAGAGATTTTCAATTTAGTACGCATTTCCGATGCAGTTAAGCTGACGCGTAATTTAATTAAGGTTAAAAAAATAATACGAAAAGTGTGAATCAATTTTAATAACTTTCTCTTCTGTAGGGCTTAAAAGGCGTGGAGAATGTTTTCACACAGCACTCGCCGCTGATCAAAGAAACATTAGAGGAGGTTTTTAAGGGTCGTGAACTAGATCCAATGTATCCGGCGATTAACTCTGAACTTGTGCCATTCCGTCGCCCACCGCAAGAGGTGGTCGTGTTTATGGTTGGTGGCGCTACATATGAAGAAGCACTAGCGGTGCATCAGCTTAATAATGTGGGCTACAAAGTAATACTGGGCGGCACTACTATTCACAATTCTGAAAGTTTCATTAATGAAGTGTTGAACGCCACTGAGGGCATACAATTCAAACATACCAAAACAATGTTAAAATACATTTCCAGTGACAACTATTAGATTGTGCAGTAATGATCACAAGTAGACGTATTGCATTATGTTTGCTTATGTTCTTGTATATACAGATATTTTTAACATAAGAAATCTTCGCATGTACCATATTAGGATTTACGACAAAACAACCTGTTATGCACTAATTTGCTGAATTCCAGTGTAATACTTAATGGATTTTAATCATTCATAGCTGCACCTCAGGAATTCATTTTAATCGAAATTTAAAATTTTCTTGCGAAAGATTCATCGTTCCAATAGCAAAACCTGCTAAACTGAGAAGATGGGTTGTTTTGTCGAAAAACTACAAATACCCACATATATATTTATTATATTCTTCGTATTTACATATAATTTTTGTTAATTAAGTATATACGTATTTTATTTATTATACCACCATCGGTATATTGCAGTACCGCTGAAGTACTTTAAGAAATAATACACAACACCACGTATTTAATTCATAAAAAACATCGTTCACCCACTTCAAATATTCTCCTAGTTTACTATTTGTAGATCATTCCATAATTAAACACGGCTTTAGGTTGCATTCATATATATAATCGCCTTTATTGAGTTTATTTGAGGTTTGCAATTGTTTCCATTTTGTCTAAACTAACTTCCTGTAACAAAAATACGTGTATCCTTTTATTTTTAACTTATGTACCGTAGTCGAGTAACAACAAATGTAAATTTGTCAAAGAAAAATGTATTGTTCCGATATTTAAATAAATTAATGATATAATAAAATATTTATTTTTACCTATTCTTTTGTCATTTACATACGAAATCGTTTAAGTTTTCTGCAGACGACGGGTCGCACGACGTATCGGACGTTCCGCAGCACCACTGCTAATGCCCCCAGGTGCTGCAAATATATTTGCAACAGCAGAAGGTGCAGCGCCTGCCGCTGACGTAGCAGCAGTTGAAGTGCCAGCTGAAAAACTAAATGCAGGCGCAGGAGTTTGTTGTGAGTTACCAACACCTTGTGCAGCTCCTCCAAATATACTACTTGCGTTCGCACCAAGTGCAGTAGGAATATTGCCGCTACTGCCGAACGTGAATGTTTTGTTAGCTGTTGCATCACTATTAGTGCTACCGAAACTAAATGGAGCGGCGCTGGTGGACGCAGCTGGACCGGAGTTAGCAGTACCTCCGAATGCAAACTGTGTGGCATTGGATGCCAATGTTGGAGGTGAAACTACAGCCTTATTCGCCGCTGTAGTGGCGGAGAATGAGAAACCACCGGCTGCTGGTTTACTTGTTGCAGCGGCAAAGGGATTAGGTGCAGCGTTGTTGCTTATGGCCGTGCTGGCGCCAAAACTAAATGATTTATTAGTTTGATTGCTACTGGCGGCTGCAAGTGCACTGAAGGTGTTGTTACCGCTGGTGGTGCTTCCCGTGTTTGTCGTAGCACCACCGAATATAGATTTGCTGGCATCAGTAATGTTTGTGCTGGTACCACCAAAGTTAAATGCCGGTTTTGCCATGCCTGTATTGGATGCGGGCGCTGTCTGATTGGGTAGCGCCGCAGTTGCAGAGCCGAATATATTGCTGGACGCTGTGTTGCTACTGGTGGCTGCACCAGTAGTGGCTGTTCCAAAACTAAAACCGCCTGCGGGAGCGGTAGTGGTAGGTCCTGCAGAAGGCGCTGATGTAGATTTTTGGGCATTGTTGGCAACGAAGGAGAAAGGCGTTGTAGATGATACACTAGTTACTCCAAATGTAGGTGTTGAAGATGTCACACTAGCACCGAATGCCGGAGTTGCTCCTTGACCCGCAACTGCACCAAATGTAAAAGTGCCCGGTTGAGTCGTGGTGGGAGCCGCTGCTTGCAAGCTGTTGGTACCTGCACTATTGTTGCCAAACAACTTGCTGTCGCTTGCTGCAGGAGCGCTACCAAATGCGAACAGATTTGCGCTTGAAGAGTTTGTCTTAGTTGCACCACCAAGTGGGTTAACACCACTCTCGCCAACACCACCGAAACTGAAGACTGGCTTATTGGTATTTGCGTTTGTTGTGTTTACAGTTGTTGGAGTCTTTTGTGTGCCGGCGCTAAAAGTGAAAGGTGTTGCGATTGTAGCCGTTGCAGTGCTGGTTGCTGTGGTTGATTTTTGGCCACCAAAAGAGAAAAGATTGGTTGCAGCTCCAGCAAGGGTTCCTGAATTGGTTGTAGCTGTGGCAACACTACCAAATGAAAACGTAGCGTTTGTGGCGGCCGCAGTAGTCGTTTGAGTTGTCATAGAGGCCGCTCCAAAAGCAATCGGCTTTGTAGCCGATGACGTCGGCGCTGTAAATGCATTATTCGTCGCTCCTCCGCCAAACAAACTTAAAGTTTGAGGAGCAGCTGTTGTCACCTGGCCTGCCGTCGGAGGAACCGAGGCTGAAGTGGCAGTTGTTATATTTGCGGCTGCACCGAAAGTGAAAGTGTTCGGAGCAACAGTAGTTGTGACTGCAGGCGTTGCGCTGCCACCAAAATTGAAAGTTGGTTTCACAATCGCTGCGGGTGTGCTAGTGGGAGCAGTGCCGAAAGTGAATATTTGTTTGGGTGCTTCTGTGCTTCCTTGCGACGAAGTTGATGCTACAGTTGCGGCAAAGCTGGCAAATGCAGTTGGAGCAGTTACTGTGGGTGCCCCTGTTGAAAGCTCTGGATTCTTTGTTGCTCCAAATTTAAATCCCCCAATGCTGTCTGGTTTTGTAATTGTAGCTGTTGTCATCACTACACTAGTTGTCGTCGGTGCAGTAGTTGTTAATGTTGCATTAGTCGCAGTATCGCTAGATGTAGTGCTCTTTATTGGGGCGCCGAATGAAAATCCCTGAAGTTGAGGTACAGCTCCAATACCAGTTGCTATTGTGCCCGCAACTGATTTGGTGCCTTCGGTGGTTGCTGTAGAAGTGGCGTTGAAATTAAAAGTAGGCGCTGCTATGTTTGTATTAGCAAAGTTGAGTGTAGCCTTTTGAGGTGTTAATTTTATGCCAACCAAAGGCGAAGTAGACTTTGCGGTAACCACTGACGTTGATGGTGACACATTTGTTGTGGCTGCGCTGCTTTGTGTGTTCGCCGAGGGTGTTAATTTGAAACCTCCAAGGGTAGAAGATGCCATTGTTGGGCTGGTAGCAAGAGATGAAGTAGAGCTACTTGCTGTAGCTGAACTAGTCGGTGAGTTTATTGTCTTCACAGTGGTATTGGGCACAAGTTTTGTAGAAACTGTTGCATCTGGTGGTGTAATTACTGATTTATTTGGAGCTTTCATTGTAAAATTAGTAACTGTAGATGCTGTGCTTGTGGTTGCAGTTGAACTGGATGTAGTAGATATTTTACTAGCCGTGTTCTCCTTAGAACCAATAGGTTTGTTTTGTTTTGTAGCGTCATCTGGCATCTTATTCAATAGTTTGTCGACTTCATCGTCACCTTCCTCGCCCTGATAAATTTCCCCGCGCAAGCCACTCAGCATCATTGCTAATTTCGATTTTTGTGTTCGTTCAATTAATGGATTCTTTTTATTTATTATCGCAGAACTCTTTTTCGGTTTCACGAATTGTATATCAGCGCATTCACCCTCATCTAAATTAGTGCTGTTTTCTACAACTGCTTCATCAGTACCGTTCATTTGATTGGAGTTACCAGATTCATTGTAGTTACGATTGAAAAGAGTTATTTTCGGTTTACTGTAAATTTTGCTAGACACCAAAGGGGGTTCTGAAACGGTGCGTTTGAGCACATCTGTTGTTTCCGCAGATATTTCAGACGTTTTTTCTGTATATTTCGAAGGTACCATCATGGTGTCGCTTTGAGATAACGGTACCGTTGATACCGGCACAATTGGCGTACAGCTCATACTTTTTGCTACCTGCTGGAAACGTAAGTCGCATTGTTGGCGTTGTATCTTTGATTTTTGTGTTTCATACTCTTCAATCCTGGATGGTGATAAGTTCTGGATCGATGAGCGCTGCTGTTCATAAAATTTGCGCTTGTTTGCATGTATGAGGCTTGAGCTAAGTGAACTAGTAATATCATTATTATAGCTACAAAGTCGCTTTTTTGCAGTTTGCTCTGGCGAACGTTGCGTTTGCTTTGGCGAATTTGTGTTCTTAACTGTAGTCCCACTTGTTACACTGTTCTGAGTATAGTGTAGCGGGTACTCTTGTGGGGCTACTATATGCTCCCGTTGTCTTTTATAACTCTGCACGGCAGTAGTCATTGTTGAAGTGACCAAACCGCTATGCATACCCATTTTCATCAGGTCCCCCGTAGGTGCTGGCTGTTCGTAAGGTGAATCGTTACAATCTTGGTTGCAGTATTTCTTATTCGTATCATGGATACCATCTGCATCCTGAACATAATAGATATTGAAAACGTTGCTAATTACATCTAAGAATTTATTTAATTGAACACTTACATCACTGTTTATGCGTTTGCGTGAGATCTCCTTAAGAACGTCGAGTACACTTCGAGTTGGAGCCAATTCATTCTCCGTTGGAGGCGGATGCAAAATAGGTCGATTTTCACATGAGATCTCTTCATCACTCTTCTGTACGCTAATCACAGAATTTGAACGCAATAAGCTTGAAAGAGTGTTACCATAGAAAACAGATTTCTCTGAAAATTAAAAAGGATTCAATTAAAAGTATGTAGTTAGCGTTCCAAATGCATTCTGAAACTTACTTGGTGGTGCAATTCGTGTTATCGATACATTTTGCTGTGTTGCTCTATAGGGTAACTCAGTTTTTTGCAATTGCGCTATAGAAGATTGACCAGATTTGCTGTACAGATTACCTGCTGACATACTGCGATTTAAACGTGCGCCATTTTCATGATATTGTACGATACGGGACACCAATCCACGGCTCTGAACATCAGCATATACTCTAAGAAATTTGTATAAACACAATTTTGATGTTAGAAGAGGCCATGCCAGGGTTATTTATAATATTAATGGCTAAAGCGACATTAAAAATAAGACAATTTTAATTATACATCCCGCCCTAAAATAATGGCACTTAAATATTTTTACAAATTTTAACATTTTTTGAATATTTATTATTTTTGTATAAAAATATAGCTCAAGGTCTAACAAAAACCATATATACTTTTATACAAAAACAGTGAGCATTCAAAAAATTATAATAATCAAAATGTTTATGTGCTATCATTTTGTCGCAGGCTAGATTACCTAGGATCAATTTTACTGAGGTTCATTCTGGCACGCTGCGTCGCTGTTGATCTACTTTTATGCATCGCACTATTGTTGTTCAAACAAGTTATTGAATTGCTACGATTTTTTGGACTTATGGGGCTACCTCCCCAGCGGAATTGAACAGCAGCACTGTGAATAATTAAAAAAGTAATCATTAAAATAAATATGTTGGCAATGACTCTGATTGCTTACTTGCTTCTTTCACCAATGGCGCCAGTCGTTGCGGTGCCATTCAAATTAACACATGTCGATTCTGCGATAGGATTAGACAAATGCGTCATATTCAAAGTAAAACGTCTATCCATTGTTACATGATTGTCCATGACGCCACTAGCAAACTAGTTTTCAATGCTCAGAGTTCAATACGATGCGCGGCTGTGACCGCGATACGGGACCAGTAAACCCACCAACCACGGTTCAATTGGAAAGTCTTAGTATACCACAAATCACACAATATATAATTTTAAACAGAAATTTGTCAGTTCTGCAAAGATTTCACTAAATTTCAACCTTTTTTGTCTTATTTTCACAATAATTCGAAATTCCACACGCAACGTGACAGACACTGACAAGACACATATACTATATGTGCGATATTGCCAACGGTAGGATTTGAAATACAATAAAGTTGCCACTTGCTTTAATAGAAAAGAGACGCCAGTTCGTAGAAATTTTTTTGTTTATGGGATACGATGCCACTTTATAAGACCTAGATTTTAAGTACTATTTGAACTTTACTTGGCGTTCAAGACCAGCGCTCAGTTTTCAGTATATTGAATCCATTTAAACATTTTATTCAATCAATCAAGAGTGCGGTATTTATTTTACGGGTGTATTTATTTTAGTCGTGCGTATTGTACACTAACTATTGTATCTTATGAAATTTTATTATACATTACACTAATAACTGTACTAATCGACAAACTAAACTATATATAGTATTGCCACTTTATTGAAATAATATATTAACTGCATTTTGTGTATTAATAAGTGTCTAGTGATCTAGTAAAACAGTTATTTTTACACAAATCTTTTCCTTTATTTCAGTAGTATCAGAAAAAATGTACAAACAATAATAATTCAATATCTACAATTATAAGGAGTACGAAAAACGGAACTGAAATGCAAAAAAAGTATTATTTGTTTATGTAATTGCTTACCTGATTAATATTTTGTTAAGTACCCATTCTTTTTTAAACTGCTACACCCCTACGAAGTGATCTTTTTATTAACTTTTGGCATCTCATCAAAGGAATAGATTTCCACTTTTTCTGTACTCCTTGCTATAGTTCATTAACATTTTAAAATTTTTTTGCTCAACGTTAATCTCAAAATCGTTCCACAGATTTTCTATGGGGTCAAGTTTGGAACTTTATGCTGGCCAATCCAGAACTGCAGTTTTTTCTTTAGAAATCCAATTTTTCACTACTTTTGCTGTATGCTTGTGATCGTTTTCATGCATGAATAATCAGTTTAATGCCATAAACTCGAAGAAATATGGCTCCATCGTATTTTTGAAAATATCAAGATAGGCAAGCTTATCCATATTGCCATTTATTTTCACTATTGGTCAACTTCATTCCAAGAAAATTATCCCCAAACTTTCAAGTTATCCCCACCGTGCTTTACGCTCCTTTTTGTGTACTGGGAATTTAACTCTTGGTTGCTTTCATGATGTACACAAATCTTCCCATCAGGAACAATCATATTAATTTTAGTTTCGTTCGTAAAAGGTATTCTTGTTTAGAATTTTACGCCTTTGCTTCTGTGGGCATTTGCAAAGGGCAAACCTGCCTTGATATTTCTTTTCGACTACAGCGGGTTTTCACTGCTGACACGCCCATACAATTTATTTTCAGTTAGGCATCTTCGCACAAGTCTGCTTATATATTCAAGGGGTTCGCATACTTTTCTTAACGACGACCTTTTCCTTTCGCGCAGGCGTCTTTCAAACTTTCTTTCTTTTAAGAATATTCTTGTCTGTGCTAATACATTTGATGGCATTGTATACCATTTCGTTGCCCAACGCAGTAATATGCATTTCGAGTGAAATATGGTCCGATGTTAAAGATATGTAAGTGAATGATGTTTATTTATAGATTTTGATAGTCTAGAGACTAATAGCAACAACAAAATACCTGGTTCTTGTAGTTTAATGGTTTAACCAGAGTTTAAACTTAAACCGAAAAACTAGGCCTAAATAAAAGGGTATAAAGTACTTGGGTAGTTTTTTAACTTATTTTTAATTAATTTTGAAATAGTGTAAACTAACGGCATTGAGCCCTTAGTTTTAGTTTAGTAAAAAAACTGTTCCGTAAAACTGAGCTATCCAAAATTAAAACTTTATTAAACAATTTCCTCTTCCACCAACATCGACATACTTAAAATATTTTATAAGTTATAAAAAAGTTTTTTTTTTTACTTTGTAGATGGATTAATCTTTGGCTAATTTTTGATATTTTTATTGTTCTGAAAATTACATTAGTGGAGCACATCCAATTTTTGCGAATTTATGTTTGCTTCAAAGTTTCTTACAAAGGCACCGTAATTGAATACAAGTAATTAAGTGGGTAATTAAGCGTAGTCTTAAGTATATAAAATTAATAAATGCGTTTATGAAATAAATATAAAAATGTTATGTATCGGTGATATATCCATAACATCACTCCTTCTTTTCCTTTGCACAATTCTTTATGATCCGTTCAAAGTGCAAATGCAAAAAGCAGCCAATTATGCGTAGTGGGCCCAGCAATAATGCATGCAGAATATTTTGAAAGAAACCGCCCCAGCGGAAAAGGCCTCCTCCTAGGAGTGTAAGGAACCAACTTTCCACCCCTAATATTGATATAAAGTTACCGCGCTGAAAGAGGTATGTTAAGTTCAAGGAATTACACAGAAAATAAACTCAATATTCTTACAACTTACCAAAGCATCGTGAAGTATACGTTTCGCAACCTGCTGTGGTTCTGCTAAGCCCCCGCCACCGGATATAATTTTTGTTTCCTTTGGCTTTGTTTTCTCTTCGTTTTCGAAACCAGGCGTATCTGTATCCGCTGGCAATGCCAATGTGACTAATATACCCAGATGTCGTGTTTCCATGGCGATCGTCTCGGCCATGCCACGTACAGCATATTTTGAAGCCGTATATGGTCCATAACCATAAATCCCAAAGAGAGCCGCTAATGATGAGGTAAACACAATTATACCTTCTCTAGCTGCCTTCATTTTGGGCAGTACGTAGCGGGTGCAATTGTAACTTCCCCAATAATTGATATCCATTAGTTTGCGCGCATCTGCCTCAGACACATCTTCATAGACGCCGCAAATCGCCATACCAGCACAATTAACTAGCATATAGATATCTCCTAAAGTCTTTTCTACTTCATTAAGCGCACATGCGACTTCGTCATAGTTAGTACTGATATCAAGGCAACGGTACTGAAATTTTTGATCGGGCACTTGGCGTATAACATCCATGAGCGCTACAGCACCACCTAGTAAGATAAGATAAGAGTTTTTGTAGTACTTTAGCAGCTACACACATTTATAATGTCAATCAAACTTACTAAGTAATTTTTCATTACGTGCAATTACCGTTACATTAGCTCCCTTCATTGCACATTCCACAGCCAGACAAAGTCCAATGCCGCGCGACCCACCAGTAACAACCACATGACGGCCTACCAGCCGTTTTGCTCGCTTATTCATCACGAACACATATACGCCAGCATGCGCCAAAATCACAATTGATATCCACAACCATATTTCTAACGTTAACTCCATAATTACTGAAATGTAATTTTCATATTTCATATTAATTTTATACATGAAGATAATGCAATATACAATACAGTTATGTGATCCAAGGAAAGGAAGTGAAAATGCTGTAAAACCACTCTCCTTCAAAATTAGAAAGTTGTTGCTTCCGATTCTTGCACCTACTTTGCTTTCGATCGTTGTTACTTAATTAATAATAAAGCGAGCGTATTTATTTCAAATTGGTAATAGAAACACGATCCTCCCTCTTTTAAAAGGGAAAATCGTAGAAGTAATTAACTGATAAAAGAGTGAAGTTGTTGGAAAGCAGTAGGAAGTTGTCGTTCTTGTTTTCACTAGAAATGCTTAACGTTGCCACAGCTAAGTTTTATTCACCACAACTTTATTGACCATAAAATTACTCAAATCAAGTAAAAATGCTAATGGTTACCATACTATGCTAATAACGTTCAGTACGGCCAAATTAACAGCTTATGTAATCGATTTCATCTTCACTTTTATTATCGCATAATTTTTGTTTAAAGGAAAAACAAGATATTACTGATGTAAAATAAAATATTAAAAAACACTACCAAAAAATCAAATTCTAAAAAATAAGGAGAAACTTATAACAAACTTGGTTGGACAAAAATACAATGGTTTAAAAAGATAAGGTTATGATGAATTTTGTGAATGTTCGTGAATGAAGAAAAAAACAAAAGAACAGCTGATTACTGTGACAAAATGAGTTTAAATTGTTCTAATTGCACCAGACGCAGACTACCAACATCAGAAAGTAAGTTGCATGTGAGAAGAAATAGTTTTGACCGGTAAATCACCCCACCGAAGGAGTTTTATCAGAACTTCCTCCGGCAATGATGAGAGTCTTCAAGGAAAACGCGTATCAGCGAAGCAATTAATTTTAATTGAGATGAGACTTGTATTTTAGAAGTTTTATTGATCGATTTATTAATTTTAATTGAACCTGCAAATGTCTCGCATGACAGCTTTTACAGAGACTGCATTTACTTAAATAATTGGTGCGTACATTTCTGTTAGATTTTTGGCCGATCTCCTCCTCCTATTTGTGGTGTGCGCTTGATGTTGTTCCACAAATAGAGGGACCTACAGTTTTATGCCTACTTCGAACGGCGATGGGTTTTTTATTAGGCGATTTATCATGGCGAAAATACCCTCGGAGGCTTCCGGAGAGACGACCGCTATTAGAAGAACTTTTTCTATCATTTGGTGTGTCATATTGAACATAAGATATTAATCCAAAGCACTTAATTGAGTATTTTTAAATTTCAATTTCAATTTATTTGATTTGTTTTGTACATAGTAAGACACAGTCTTGTGGTAGAATATCTTCTTATAATTCTAGAATACGAGGATGGTATACATAGAAATGCTACTTAGAATTAAAACTATTTTAACTATTAAACTTATAGACTAAAACTTAGAGTAGTAAGTGAGAAGAAGAGAAAGATGGTGGGAATGGGAGAAGGAAAGGGGGATTAAAGGTTAGAAGTAGTTAGAAACTGCAGTTTTAAAACACCTTGCTTGTTTTATAAGCTTTATTGTAGTTGGTATAGAATTCCATAGTTTTATAGCACTAACAAAAAACATGCGTTCTGATTCCAAGTAAGTGTAAGTCGGAACAATTATATTCAATGTCCGGGTGCACTGGCATTGTTTAATGTTTTTATACAGGTACAATGGTTTTTGTGTGTATATTAATTTATGCGGGAACAAAAGAGAGCGTATTTTGAGATACGAGTCGAGGTTATGATCGAGAATCTGTTTTGAGTAGATAGATATATGGCCATACCTATTTCCTTTTTTCAAACACGAAACGCGCTGCATTATTTAAGGCAATTTGCAATTTTTGTTTCGAATTATTAGCAAGCCTGCAATATACTAATTCAGCGTATGATACATGAGGACCAATGAGTGATCTAACAAGTTTTAATTTAGTTTGCCGTGGCAGTAAGTAGGCAGTACAATATAGCTTTTTAAGAATATTATATACCTTGTTTACAACAAAGTTTACATGGTCAACGCATGATAATCTTGAATTTATTCTGAAACCCAGGTTAGTTACTATGTCATCAAAGTTAATATTTACTTCATTAAGTAATATTGGCGGCAAAGAGTTAAGGTCATTCTTTGCATGAGAAATAGCAATCGCCTTCGTCTTTGACTCATTTAATTTCAAGTTGTTAGATTTGGACCAGTTAGAAGTACGAGTGAGGTCTTCATTAAGCCTTGCTATCAAATCTTCAATTTTTCCCTCAACCTTCAACAGAACACAAATAAAAACAAAATTTGATTGAACGAGTTTCGTGCCAGCAGTTATTTTTAACTCAAGGAATTTTTTCGTAACCTTATCTCTTTTCACCATGGACCGTTGCTGTCGGAGGATAATATAAACATATTAGACACTCTGTGTTTGAGAAACCACAACCAACTTCACTCAATTTTCGCTCTGTATATTTAATGGGAGAGAACAAAAAAAAAAAGTTTGACAACTTGACGGTGGAATTTTCGCAGACGGTTTTCAATCTTTTGACCAGACTTGGAAATTATCATTATAAACATTAAATAGCTGGAATAACAATGAACTCCAGTATAACAATTGAACGTAAGCGTGTTGATTGCAATTCGTTACCAAAGGGCTGGCAGCGGGAGGAAGTGCTACGTAAGTCTGGTATATCAGCTGGTAAAGTCGATGTGTATTATTACAGGTAAGTTTTAAAAGTATGGAATTCAGCTAAAATAGTCTAAAATAATGTATTGTATCTAATTTGTCATGTACATCCCACTCCCATCACCTCACCCTATCGCCCATCTTCACCTGTGCAATGCACTCATTTTCCCACTGCTTCCTCACACTAACACGAAAAATGTTTCCAAATGATACATGAAAAAAATAATACGAACCCAAATCCTGCACTTGTTTCGCTATCCACAAATTACCACTTCATCCATGCTAAAATATTTGTTTCATGGCAAATAGTCCAACCGGCAAGAAAATCGAAAGTAAGCCACAATTGGCGCGTTACCTGGGCGATGCAATCGACATTGGTGCATTCGATTTTCATAACGGCAAATTCGTGCGTCACTTGCCACCGCCGTCAATTTCACTATTCCGTTGCAGTAGCTTAACTAACAGCGGCAACGGTGCTAGTGGCAGTGGCAATACATCAATGCCGCCACCACCACCACAGTGTAGTGCCGGAAGTACTTTATCCTTAACTGTATGTTCCTCCCCAAATTCTTCACAATTACCTAATACTACAAATGCCAACATACTACAACCACCAACGCCAACAACATCAAATACGCCAAATTCATTAAAGCGCAAATACAAGGCGCATTCCTTATCCCAACCACAAATTCAGAATCAATCACAGACCCACCAGTTACAAGGCATGCATACGAATGCCACTAGTAGCAGTTGCGCCCCATCAAGCGCATGTGGTGCTGCAACTACATCGACAGCGAGTTCACGGCAGCAATTAGAATTCAGGTAGAGCGGCAAAACCAATTCATTGATTTCATTTGATTTGATGGTGAAAAAAACAAAAAAAAAAAAAAATGCATATTTCCGTTGAAGTTATTGTTAAAAATGTTAGGGGAAAATTTTCATACTTACGATAACCACAATAATCTTGCATGCTTTTGATTTGCATTTTGTTCTTATAAATATGGCTATAGTTTTGAATGCTAAACAAACTGCCGCGGATAGCATAGAGTGGGTGAAGAAAAAAATCAAATTGGAAAATGCTGAGAGATGTGGAGAAATTGGGGCTTATTGGCAAATAATATAAATATTGATGTATGTCTTTGCACTGTCAAGTGTTTTTAGAGTATTTGTATTTGCCTCTGCGAGAATCTGGTATTTTTTGTTTTAAACTTTATTGGTTTTCCTGTTTTTGATGCTTTTCTCACTTGCATGCACAGTGGTGTTCATGAAAATAGTAATTTAAATTGGTATCATACAATTTTTTTTGCTCGATTGCTTCATTCTTTGCTATCTATCAAGTAAAATATTTATAGAAAATTCCATAATTTTTATTTACGTATTTATCCTCACATTTCTCTGCTAGATGAATAAGAGCCGAACATCAGAAAAGTGTCAGCTTACCATTTACAACAGGGTGGCTAATGTTTATAGGTGCTGTAATATTGTCGTTTTTATTACGTTCCTCGAATAAGCCCTATGGCACTTGCATCTGCGTCCCCGGCTAAGGTTTAACTCCCTTCAATACTCGTTCGTTTTTACTGCGCAATCCGCATTCATGCCCGCCTGCTTACGCACAAGGGTATTATTGTATTTGTTATAGCAGCACAAACATTCCCCATACATTCACGGGGAATGCTGCTGGAATGACGGTCCTTGGCCGAATACAAATCCAGTAACGTAGAAACAACTGTCGTGGGAACGAAGGGTATTATAATTTTGTTCACATAACGGTTGTATGTAACAGCATTAAGGAATCGATATACTATAGGTATAGACAAAATGTATAGACAAACACAGAATGATGAGAAAATGCGATATAACCATGTCTGTCTGCCTGGGCGTACGAAACTCGGGCAAAAATATATTTATATTTTTTTTGTTAATAAATTTCAGTGCAACTTGTTTTTTTTTGTAAGGTAGATTGGCATTAAAAATGTGCAATCGGCATATGATCATGCCCACCTCCCGTATAAGGTTAAATATCAAACCAGAAAAAAAATGACATCTCTGTTATAAACGAAGAAAAATTACTCAAATTTAGTACAAAATAAGAAATGCGGCGGAAGCAAAATTTTGAGAAATGGCTGGTGCCTAGACAATGTTTTGAGCAAATAAACTGCATATATTCTTAAAAATAATTAAAAATTTATATTTACATGCGAACTTTTTATGCGATCATTGAAGTTCTCATTTAATTTAATAGTTTAATAATTAAGACCAACCGCTACTAAATTTATATTTTCATGAACACTGCTGTATTTGTGTCACAATTAGTGTGTTTACATTTACTACTATTTAATTACATTATTTATGTGTGTCTGGATGTTTAAATAAACTAATCATTGAAATTTTTTCAAGATAAACTCCAATACTCATTTCCAATTATTTATTGCTATAGTCGCACACCACGCACAGACGCTTCTTTAGTACCACCTATACGTCAAACTGCATCGATTTTCAAACAACCAGTCACTGTGGTGCGAAATCATGAGTTTACAAAGGTGCGAAACGATAACTCCAAACTGGTAAATGGGCAGGAGAAACCAAAGCAAATGTTCTGGGAGAAACGATTAGAGGGTTTGCGTGCCTGTCACCCCACCGGTGAGGAGTTTGATGATATCGTACTACCGAAGAGTATACGCACGATTGGACCGAATGTTAATGAACAAACTGTGCTGCAATCGTTGGCCACCGCTCTGCATGTGCTTAACGTCCCCGTGATGGGTCAAGCCTCCACAAAGACTGAGATGAATAAGAATGCCACGGCATTTTTGAATCCGGAACAACCGCTGATGCAAGCCGTTCTTGTTTCGGATGACGATATACGGCGTCAGGAAGATCGAGTTAATGTGGCTCGAAAAAAGCTGCAGGACGCTCTTAAAGCTTAGCTTACAACTTTACGAAGTTAATTTTTTATTCTTATTAGTATTAGTGTATAGTTTTATTTATATATTACAATGATCAATAGAAATTTAAGCTGTATCTGCTAGGACATTTAGTCTTGCTAAGATATGCACTTATGCAAAAGTACGAATTATGTTTTCCAATAATCGTAGATTAAAAAAACTATTTTTACGATTCAATTTAATTGTTTTTATTAAGAATCGGGCACGGAGATAAGTGGAAAATAAGCTCTCAAATTTCTTGGGTGTCCTCACAGACCACTATCCGCGACGTATGCTTGCCGTGAGACTTGGAATTATGTCCATTTTGCGTTAGTTGTGTGGAGGATGAGGTGGAATCATCTCATCACCTTCTTCCTAACTGCCCTGCTCTTGCGGAACTAAGATTCAGGCTTTTTGGCTCTCACTTCTTTTCTATGTCTGCTGATATAGCAGGCCTTGATATCAAAAATCTGATGCACTTCATCAGCATCATAAAGCGGTTAACACAAACGTTACTCAGCCATCGTTCGTTATCCACAAATACACCCCATTCTCTTTTTTCATCCTATCGCTTTCCTTCCCCTTATTTCCTTTGCAATCGTATCACAAAGTATGAATTCGATTTCTCCGTCCAAGTGTGCCAATTTTCTGGGCAACCATTCTAACCTAACGTAACCTAAGTGAAAAATACCGATTTTGAAACAATTTTTTTACATCTTATTCACTGCTTATTTCAAATTGTGAAAATGCCACCATTTCAATTCAAAATTAGGCTTTATTTTGATGTTTTTTTTCGATAAACTAAAACTTAGGGGCTAAAACTAAAATTTGCTGGTAGATCAGAGCCTTCCTTGCAGAGAACTTGTAATTTTCCGGCATAAAGAGCTTCTTTGTACTCTAAACACATTATTTTCAAAGCATTTTAGTAGTTCCATAGCTCTTTTGGAAGGCAAACATTTATTTTGTCACATGAAGGTTACTCCATATCATCATCTTCCAACGCATCATCCTCTTCATACTCCAAACCATCGTAATAACGTCTGGAATTGGAAAACTAAAATAGGAAAAATACATAAATATGAATAGTTGGCAAAAAGCATAGCCATTTTTGTAACGGCGGGCCGTAAACATCGAAATACTGAAATACGAGTTTTTGATAATAATGAAAAAAAGAAAATTATCTGTCGTAGGATAATACCAAATGCGCGCCACAAATATGGGCGCCTCGGTTTAATAAGTAACAATATATATGTATAAGAATACGCCAATTACGCTTTGCACCGAACAATATTTCTCAACATTTTGATGATTATAACTCAATAAACAGTTTTATAACTGGTAATTTTTACTTATAGTTACCTTAAATGTTACGGAAGAGTTAATAGAGGAATTGATTTATTAAAGGAGTTTTTCGGATGAAATTTTTTGTATGTAATGAACTTAAAACTGGTTTATTAAAATCGTCTAAAATCATGTTTGATTCGAGGACTATAAATTAAAATTTTAGTAGGTACACATCAAATGACACAAAATTAATTTGGAAATGTCCTGCAACATACCTGCTTGTAAACACCACGCCAGGCAGCAAATGTGCCCATCGCGGCAACAGCGCCAATTGCTGCCAAAATTTTTGTCTTCTTCTCAGATTCTAAGAAACGACGTTCTGTAGCCGTTAGTAATGGATCATTGGATGACTGACTTCTTATGGCTTTTATTGAATTAAAGCCCTCGTTTCTAAAAATGTCTTTTGTTATGCGATTGATAAAATTCACTAAGTTCTGACAGCCTTTTATGTGATTTTGTAGCGGATTATTGGGCAGTGTAACTAGAAAAAGTATCGCTAAGTACGAATACACAATGGCATCGAATTCACTGAAGAAATCGCCAAAGAACCAAACTTTTTTCCCCAACTTTTTCGATAGCAGATTGACACATTTTTTTGCATTTATAACGAGCTGTGAACATAAAAACGAACAAATTATTTAAATTGCGTTAAAATAAAACCATAATTTACGAATAGTCACGACATACAGAGTCACCGTCATGATTTTCCAGCTTATCACGCGGATCAAAATTACCCATAACCTGAACAATATCACATGCCTCCCGCTGATAACTGCTTGGGTAGAAGAAATTAAACGGGAAGGTGGTACGTTTGGCATACAGACTGCGTGTGGTATCAAAGTTGTTCGGTTCACCATACATAAAATAGTGATAGTACGGATGTAGATTAGTAAATACCCAATTGGTGTAAGCGGGTGAGAGGAGTTTGTGATTTTCCTGCAGATGGGCATCTATTGGGTAGCCCTGTAATAAAAAAATATATTGGTATTTATTTGGTAAGTTATACAGTTATTACAATTTGGTATATCACATAAAATAAGTTGTTCATTTCAAAAGAAAAAAAAAGAAAAAAACTCCGCTGTAGGCTTAAAACTTAATGAAGATATTTAAACGGACTTCACTGTAAACAATGCAAATACATTTAAATGGGTGCGCACATTCTATTATTACCACTCCTTTCAAATATTTAAGTTTTCAGCAGCTGCTCGGGATCATTGAACGCGACGTTAATTATACTGACGTTGGAATTTTTAAATTAAGAATCATCGCTATATATACCATACTTCAACTTGGTCATTACTTTTAACTTGTATTAACAACATAAATGCTACGTTAATTAAAATTAAAACAATTCGAATTTTTGTATACAAGAAGAGAAGAGTAATAATTTAAGAAGAAGCATGTTCGATTAACATAAAATATTAAAAAAAATGTCTTTACCAAATTCATATCAGCAAACATATTCAAAATATGTACATACGTATGTGTATCACTTCACAAATGCCCACACTGGTTTTCAGCTCAAAAGATTGTTTACTTTATATTTTCTTACAATGCTTGGCGCCAGACATTCTAGCATTGCAGTCAATGTTAGTGAATATAAAGAAATCCCTCTTACCTTCACATTCCCCCAAATTTTGTTATTGCTTTTATGCACACCCCACTCACCTCTTTATCCAGTAGTTTCTTGATTTGTCTGTAGTCACAGAACGTTTTATTTCCAATCTGGAGGTAGGGTAGTTTCCCCGTGCTTGAGCGCATGGGATTTGCATTTGTGTCTATTTGTAGCGGGCAACGCGTAAATTTAACCAAACACTATAAAAATTTAAAATTTGATTAGAATGATATGAATGAATCAGATCCAGTCAATCGCCGACTCAATTTTAGCTGACACCTACTGGTTGATTGCAAAAAGCAACATGCATTGAAATTTAGCATATCGGCACTAATAAATAGTCAGTGTGATGCAACTTCGTCCAATGTTAAAGCATTTTTCTAATTGCCTATCGGCATCGCTGTCGTTTTTCTTACCAACGCACGCAGGCAATCGAAGTCGATGGACGGCAGCCCCCATTCTCCTTTATAAACATACAAAACTCCACCTAAATGCATATTTCAATTTGTTCTGTGCACGTCACGCCGGAAATGCATTTATAATTGGAAAACCGATATATGTACAATAAATTGATAACTATCAAACACCTGGATAAAAAAAGTTAACACAAATTGCGATTATACGCAATGAATGAGTACTGAAAATTTTGCTAGGTTAAGTAAGAAATTCAATCAGCTGATTGTAGTCAAAATGAAGAGAGAAATCAGTGAGTTCGCTCTGCAGTGAGCATAGTTTTCTAAAAACAGTGCTCGAAAACAAAATATTTGCTATATTTGGACTATCGTCAAGGCGAATCCATACAAGGTGACTTCATTATTGTAACTGATTTACTTTTTTTTTGTTTTTTTCTGAAGAGGCAGCAGAGAACGTTTTTTGGAAGCAGAGTAACCGAAAGCGTGTGCCAACTGCCAAGCACAAGAAATTAAAGGACTCTTCTTTTCGCTAAGCGTTAGTAAACGGCGAATGAGTGAAACAACTGGCATAAATGAACATATGTTAAAGTTAGTCGAGCAAAGAAATAGCGAGCAGTGAAGTGGCGAATACAAGAGGCCGTATATATACATCTATATATATATATATATATATACACTTTCCTGCAAGGCGTCATCACCAAAAAAAAAGCGTAACAACTGCATTTGCAGGTATTGTTTTAATTCGTACATTACAATTTAACACGCGGCACCTCATTATATTATTTCATTTATTTTTAAAATCATGAATCTTAAAACCACATAGTTACTACGAAATTCACTGAATGTTCAAAAACAAGTCGCTGCTCTTCCTTTTCTTCGTTTACTTACAACATTGACGCCAATGGATGTCGAAATCGTAAAAATAAAGTAGTGAAGTTCGGAAGGCGCGATTCTGTATTCCTCATGTAAATGGTGTGGTTGCCCAACCGAAGTCACCCTGTATAAATTCGTCTGGGCCATCGGACTATCTTTTCTTTTGTGCTGCTATTTCGTAAACATGAAGTTATTAAAAGGAAATTTCATAAAAAACACAATAATTAGTTTTATAATTAGTGCAATTTTGCGATTAATGTATGATTAAGTTTCCATCCCAGGAGCATATATGGCAATTCAACAATCCTATAAATCTCCACGATGAAATCAACACAATCTTAAGTACTGAATTCGCAACAAATTTGGGTTTCAACGCGAGCTCGATAAAAAGAAGTAATTGTGAGAAATAAGAGAAATAAGCGTGCCCAGGATAACGATTTAATATAAGTTTTGCATAAAGTATGGCTTTAGTTAGCTACGGCAGCAGTGGTTCCTCCGATGAAAGCAACGAGCTGGATAAAAGCGCCAGCAATCCCACGCCGGTGCTAGATCAAATTGCAGAACCAAAGCAAAACAAGGCTGGATTAAATGAACGACCAGCATTAAAGAGGTGTTATTTTCTTCAAAAATCGCAAACAATTTTTTATAATTCACTATTCTTTGCAGATCTCTGCCTGATGCGCTTTCATTATTGGGAGGAAAGCGTGCTCCACCCGCGTCAATCGAAACGCATATGGATGATCCAACAGATCATGCTGGACGTGTGCGAAGTTTTAAGCATGAACGTGGCAATTGGGCTACGTATGTGTATATAGCAGGTAATCATTTATGGTGTGACATATGTATAAGATTATTTCATTTAACTGTCGTTATTCCAGTGCGGTTAGACGAATTGGAAGATTTGCAGGAAGTATGCCAAGAAGCATTAGCGGGGACCGTGAGTGATGTACATGCTGTAGACGATCTACACATGAGCTTGAGTCGTACAGTTGTGCTACAATATCATCACATCGATTCATTTGTCGAGTCGTTGAGGAATGCAATAGAAGTTAACGCCAGGTATTAAATACAATACTGTGTACATATACATTAATGTGTAGTAAACAAATACAACATTTTATGCAATTTGTATTTTAAAGCTTTTCCATCAGCTTGCGCCACTTACACATTTATACGAATGCAGAGCGAACGCGTACATTTATTGCACTTAAGGTTGATGAGATATACTTCGATAAAATTCTTCAGATCTTGTTAAAAGTTGATAGTGTTATGACGGAATACAGACTACAACGCTTCTACGAAGTATGTACACACACCACTTTCAACAACGAATACAACTTATAACATTGCATTTCATTCGCAGGACCCATCGTTCCATATAAGTTTTTTGTGGTGCCTTGGCGACAAAGTCGCTGTGCTCAATGAAAACCTGGATACCTTGAAGTCTGCTATCAATGTAACGTTGGGTGAAAGCGAAGCATTTAATTTATTTGTTCAAGAAATTAACTGTAAGAGTGGCAATAAGGAATTCACCTTTAAGCTTAATTGAGTTTTAAAAATATGTATCGAATAATAATTGTCTGCGCCTCATAAAAGTTTACTTTTTCTTGCCATTACTGCCTTGTTTAGCATTTTTCTCCTCTTCTTCCAAGCGCGCCTCCTCTTCGATCTCCAGTGCACGTTCATAGCGTCTGCCGAGCGGCGTTTTCGACCACCAGGAATCAAATGCCTCCTCTTCCTCGCGATAAACTGGATCCCGTGTGCTGAAATATATTAAACATGAATGAGGCATGAAAAGTTCAGCACTTAGAGTGTTCTAAATGGTATTACCTCAATGCATTTATTAGCTCTGCATGTGACAGAGGCTGTGTGCGTAGCTGTAACTTTCGCTTACAAGTTAATACTTCTTTCAAACAGGAATCAATAGCTCCAATAGTGTAGCCATCTGAAATTTTCGCCATTACACTATAGTCCAAAGTAGATAAACCACCGGTGTATTCGCTGAAATTCGTAAAAAAACCTTTTTTCTCACACTTAAAATCTATAAATTTTTTAACACATACATAGCCAGTGTTTTCCAAGCGCTCGATCGTGCACCATAATCCGGTCTGGGTATATAAATGAAACGATTGTAGGTTTGCTGTAGTAACTTTTGATCCGCTTCCCAGGGTAAGTTTGAAGTACCCACGAAGAGCACGCGGTCCTCTGGTGCAATATTCTTAATCAAACGCGGTAAATCCTTCTTCAAGCGTTTCGGGTCGGTGCGATCAGCCTTTGGCACTTTCTTCATGAATGGCCGCTCTGCGTCGCCCATATAGATAACAGCAGGCTGCAACAAACGCGATACTTTGGATACCAAATGTATCAGCATTATAAGACCGGATTTTCCTGGATATTTTCCCACAATATTTGCGGGTGTTAGGTCAAACAGTACAGCACCAACTTCAGTGCAAATCGCGTGCAACAACGCCTTCTTACCCGAACCGCGTGGACCGGCGAGTAGTAGGGAGCGTATGAGTGGACATGAATTGCGTATGGCCTCGGAACCAAGTGGCAGTATACAGTATTCGATAAGAAGCTGACGTATGTCGCCGGCCGATGGATTAGTACCGGAGCGTTCGCTTAACGCCTTATCGCCTATATATTGGCTAAGTCTTACTTCGGGATACTTGCGTATAATACCATTGGTCACTAGCTCCTCGTACAGTGATTCGGTTGAGCGATCGGGTGTAAGATCTTTTTCTCTCTTCTTCTTACTCTTTTTGCCCGAGCGGCGAGTTTTCTTGCTGCTCTTTTTGATCTTTTTACCAATTGCGGACTGTTTGATAAATTAAATACGCTTTTATTGAATACTTATAGGTGTAGTTTCTATATTTTTGGTACACTTTAAGGAGCCCCACAAAAGGAAAAAAGGTAACTAACACTAGTAACGTTTTTTGCACTTACCTGCAGCAATTCTAACTCTTGACGCATTAATTCGTCCACAATGCGACGGCTCTCGTGCTCGATCTCCTGATACTTCTCGTTGTATATCATATCATCGTATTGCGCTTGAGCCAGGTTGCCGGTTTCGTCTTTGTTTCGCCATACTTCATTGAATCTGGTGTATTATTTGAAAATTAAAAAAAAGTTAAAAACGTTTTAAAAATTACTATAAAAAAAAAAAATAAATATAAATAAAATAAAATTAATAAATAATTGGCGCGTACACTTCTGTTAGGAGTTTGGCCGAGTTCCTACTCCTATTTGAGGCGCGCGTCTTGATATTGTTCCACAAATGGAGTGAGCTACAGTTTTAAGCCGACTCCGAACGGCAAATGGATTTTTTGAGGAGCGGAAAAACTCTCGGAGATTTGCCATTACTTGCTATTGAACGCTATTAGAAAAAAACATTTTCATTTTGCTGTTTCGTGTACGGTGATTTGAATCTACGTGTTCCCGAATGGTAGTCACGCGCCAGCCTATTCGGCTACAGCGGCTTTATGTTATACTCGTATGTCTAGCTAAATATTTTGAGCGATTATGTTCGCGTTTTTTATAACTTACTCTTCAATTACAGTTTTGATATCCGCGAGAACCACAGATTGTCCAGGATGAAAATTTTCTCCCTCCGCTTGGGTATCGTTAATATTTAAATCTCCGCTACGTGCTGGTGATTTTGATTTGTCTTTGGTTTTGCGTGACTCCTTTGAAGATCGTGCTGAGGAACGGCTCAACTCACTTTCGGTGCCTAGACAAAGAATTAATAAATCGTTCGAAAATGGAAGTTGCGCAAGAAAGTTGGTTTTTTTGGTGTATTAAAAATGTCACACCTGGCCGACTAAAAATATGCAGCGAGCCACCCTGCTCTTCGCTTGGAAATTCAGGCAATTTGCCAGTTTTGTCGTAACAATCTTTTATCCAGGCACGTAATTCATCGGTTATGTCTTCGGTTATTGTGGCACCCTGTTTGCACTTGATATCCTCACGCACGGCGACTAGGGATGCCTCGAGCTTCTGCTTGTAAGCCGCTTGTGTTGCATAGCGACGCTCGTAAATCTACAAACAAGCAAGAAATTAATTCAAAATTTCACAACTTTTCCCTTAACACATTGCTCATGACTACCTCATTTAACTTTTCCTCTTTTTCAGCGCGCTTCTTTAGCATCGCTGCCGTTGGCGGCACCATTCCAATCAGAATCATCTCTTCTTGCTTGCGCCTACGCGTAATGCGACGTGCCGTATGGCCACGCCATACCTTTTGTATCTTCATTGCGGCTAACAGTCCCATATCACTGCGTTCCTTACCCTTCTCCTCTGCCTTGCCCTTATCTTTTAGCATACGTATCTCCTTCATGAAATGCGCACGCAGGCGGCCCTGACGCGCTCGCTCATGCATCTGCAGCAGACGTATGGCTTCGATTTCGCTTAGCTTCTCCTCACTGGGATGCTCCTCCAACCAACCCAGCTTGACGAGTATTTCATGCATGATACGATTGCGCTGCTCGATTTCTTGCTGACGTTCGCGTAGGAAGTAACGTGGTATATGCAACTCAGTGTCCATGGGCGTTAGTTGAAGTCGTATCAGCACTGCATCATTGTAATTGAACTCCATTAGGTCAATATTGACTAGGTCGTGTTTGAGTTCAATAACACGCACCAGACAAGCGTCCAGTAGTTTGCGTACCAATAAACGCTTTTGCGGTTGTATCATCTTGTCGTAGACCTCCTCTAAGCGATTTGCGATGCTTATGTAGCTTAAGTAGAACTCATAGACACTAGATTGCATGAGCCTTTTCGGCTCGGTAACGGTATCTACCTCTGGCAGAGCTAATGCCAAAGCAGCAAGAGCGGTCTCGAAATTTTGTCCCTGCTGCTCATCGGCGGTCGCCAAAAGATCAACTTCGTGTTGCGTCTGGTGCCAAAGCTCATTGTAGTAGTGATTGGACATTGTAATGTGAGTAAGTGAGAGAAAAATGAACCGTCCAACAGCACGGATAAATGGGAGTGTACTTTTAACGAAACATTGGGACTGTTGAAAAGCAAGTTTAATTATGGATCCAAAATGGTTACAGCCATGACAACGGTGGAAACTAAGGAGATGTGAAGTAAAGCAGATTTCTCAACTGTTTTCAGAAATGGTCAGGTAATACCTCTTGTAGACCGCTATAAAACAAAGCTCATAAAAACAGGTAAGGAAGGTTAAATACGGTCCGGATCGAACTTTAAATACCCGCGCATATTTTAGCTAAATTTAATTTGGGCTGGTTGCTAACTTAATAGTATTTTTGTCGCATTCAAATGGGGAGGGCATTTGGCGAGTTGTACACCCAACTCTATTTTTACACGGTAGATACGTTCCTTAGAAATCCGTGCAAAAAAAAAATCGTGTAAAAAAATACATGTGACTTATGTTAAGTTTGGGATGTGTTCCACAACTTAAAAAAACGTGTAAGAGGAGAAAACTTCAGAAAAAATTGACAAAAGAAATTATAAAGAAATCTATATTAAATATATAAATATTTATAAAACAAAAGCTATTAATTTTTATTATAAAAAAAATTTAAATTAGTGTACGGTTAAAATTCAATCCATAAGTACAAATCATATAAAATTTCAGAGCAAAAATCAATTTTGCAACTATTCAACTTCATAACTAGCGTGCAAATTTGTTAAGGACTGGTCCAAAAATGCTTTTATCAGTAGATATGACAAAAGCTATGTCAAATATGCCCAGCACATCTCTCGGGTTTTATTCAAGATTAATCACCCTATCGGAAAATTTAGATTTTTTGCAAATGGCGTCGTACGTCAATCATATTTGGTACTTGTGAACTAAACAAGTGCAATATACAAACAGACAAGCAAAGTCAAATAAAAGTTCCATCACTCAAAATCACTTTTTTTGCATTAGTAAAAACTGATTCAAAAACGAAATTGGATGCTTAATTTTGCGCCACATTGTTCTTTGTACTTATTATCCATCTAGACGCTACCTAAAGATTACGTTGAAATTTCAATGCACAGTTGGACTTGATTAGTTCTTAAATGTATTTATTGCCCTTACACGAACATTTTTTAGCTTGATGGTCTCATCCTTTAGGGTATTTTGTTTTGGTATTATGTTTCGTTAAAAAAAAACATTTTTTATTTTGAGATTCTTGCAAGAAGAAAAATTTCGTGTAAAAAATTGATTAGTGAACCGTGTTATTTCAAAATCGTGTAAAAAGAGAGTTGGGTGTATGTATATATCGTCGGCGTCAAAGGAAAGTGTATATACACTACACATTGTTGAAAAGTTTAGACTTTCTATTTATTTATTTTTTTTTAATTTCAACTATTTTGTATAAAAATATATAGTAGTTCATATTAAAATAAAAACCATATAAAAAATTTTGAAAAAAAATTTGAAATTTTTGGTGAACAATTGTCGAATTTTTATGCATCTTGCACAAAGCTTGAAACTTTGCGTTTTATGGTTTTTGTTGTAATATGAACTATATTTTTATAAAAAAATAATTGAAATAAAAAATTAACATTATCAAAACTTGTCAAATAATGTCCACTTGTGGTGTACATTTTCTTTTGACGCTGACTGTTGGTTACGCTAGGTTATGGTGATAGTCGGTCTGTAAGATCAACTCACTGAGAGCTTACAGGTCCGTTGTGATACCTCTATGCGACACGGGAACCACATTTATTTTTCTTTGTGAAAATATTTTGTGGCTCTTATGAAGCGCAGGATTGGTCCAACTTACAGGCCGGGCAGTTCTGTAAAATAATTGAAAAAGTATCTACCTAGAAAACCTGCTCTGATTTTAGCTAACGCTGGGCAATTGCAAAGACTGGACTGTTTCTGAACAGTATGAACTTTATCCATACTCAGTGTATCGCAACCCAATATCCTAAGCCTGATTCTGGAAAACGCCAGACAGCTACAGAGAAAATGCTCTGCAGTGTCGTCATCCTCAAGACAGGATAGTCATATTGGGCTGTCGATGCAGCCATATGCTGACTACAGGCGTTGTGCCCTGTGATTACGCCCACCAGTACACTCAGGTCCTTTCTGCTGAGTTTTATGAGAAAGGTCGCTATTTTCCTGTTTGGTTCTTTCACAAAGCACTTGGCTAATCTGCACGAGTTCAACCCAGACCAACGTCCTCTATGGGTAGACCTCATGAAGTCGTCAATCCATAGTTGATTCGATGCGGAATTGACACCTAGAAAGGGTTCAGGGCGTAGTGGCATACTAGCAGAGTCTTCATTAGCCAATTTATCAGCTAACTCGTTCCCTGTAATACCATATTGTCCAGGCACCTAAATAAGACTAACTTTGTTGTGTTTTGCAACACTGTTCAGTTTTGTCTTACATTCACCGACTAACTTCGAAGAGCAGCGTGGGTTAGCAAGGGCTCTCAGTGCAGCTTGACTATCACTACAAACTCCAATACTGCTACCCCGCCACTTTTTCTCACTTAGCCAGTATGCCACTTCAAGATGGCATAGACTTCCGTAAGGAATACCGTGCCCATCTGTCCTGTGGCATAGGAGTTGAAATTTGAAAAGGTCGAGCCAAGGAGCACCAGGAGATTTGGTGGCTCCTAAAACACTCAGGCTAAAAAGCCCATTGTATTTAAAGCTCTGGAAAGGGGCAGATAGTCAAGGAGGGAAGGAGAAAAGAATCAGAGAAAGTATCTCTTAAGAATAGAGACAGAGATAAAGATAGTTAGTCCTGTGAGAATTTTCCAGACAAATTTTGCTGACCCCATGGGTTGTGTCCTGTAATGATACCGACCATTAACCGAACGCCTTTCCTTCTGAGTTTTAGTAGAAAGTTTGACAGTTTTCTGTTCGGACTTTTCACAAAACACTTTGCAGTTCTGCAGCATTCTAGACCGGACCATCGCTCTTTATGTAGATTGCCTACATAATCCCTGATCCAATTCATGGTTCCTGTGGAACTGATTCCGACTATTGGCATAGGAGTACTTAGTGTCTTCATCTAAATACCATCCAGATCCACTACCATCACTGGTTTTGGATCCGACGGTGTAGAAAGTGTGCTGATATCCCGTTAATAGGTTCTCTGGACTTACCTATTGATCTCTAACTGGGATCAAAGCATCATACATACTTCCTACCGAAGCTAACAATAGGCACCCGATTGTCCACTGGCATCGAGAACAGTGTACACCGCTCCGACAACTGTACCACCAGTTCTGATAGTGGCCAGTGCTTTCTTCATTTCTCCAGACTCCGTTTAACTTGAGCCTGTACGCCGCCTTCGTCGCTTCCTTTCGAATTTGAAGATCTAAAGGTTGCAAGTTCAGAATGGCATTAAGGGCATCACCAGATGTTGTACTCGTGGCGCCTGTGATACCCAAGCACATACTTCTCTGTAGCCTGTTTAGGGGTTTTACTCTGGAATTAACTATTGTACCCTTCCACCGGTATTACAGAGGCGTATGTAATAAGGAGTCTAAGGAGTCATGTCTTCCTAAAGGTTAGCCTTTATGTTACAGAATTACTAAAAGTACTTATTTTCCTCAAACTTTAGCAAAAACATAATTTATTGCGGATTATTCCGCTCTTGGTGATAAGAGAGAGTTTTTGTTCGCGCAGACTATTCTGCTCTTGCTGATAAGAGAGTTTTTGTACGCGCAAACTATTCCGCTCTTGGTGATAACAGAGAGAGTTTTTGTTCGCGCACACTATTCCGTCGAATGATGCAAAGGGATTAAAATGATAGCAGTTGCTTGAATTTTTGCTGTGCGGTCGGTAATCGGATCACCGTTTGCTCGGTGCTATGCGCAACCAACCAACACCCTTTCCCATTAAAAAGCAGCCTTTAATTTCAATTTTTATTTATTTCTTTTAATTAATTTGAATTTTTCACATTGCCACTTCATTGTATTGAATATTATTATTACATTATTATTATTGTAGTATTGTATTTATTAGTTTATACGCTAATCAATTAATTTAATATTAATTAAACAGTTAGTGAATTAATTTAATATGTATTTATGTATAGAATATATGTATATGTATGTGTTTATAGATGTATGTACGCCTATGCATGCATGTTTTATCATAATTTATGTATTACACAAATGTTCATTATGCCTTCTTATATATATGTATATGTATGTTTGTATGTTAGTATCTGTATAATGCGTTATTTTCACAAGTGTTTGCTATGTTTGTTTTTGTTGTGGTATTTGCTTATTTTTCTTTGCATTGTTTTATGCACATTTTTTTTTAATTTTCACGAGCACACACTGCATACCTTCAATAGGGGAGTGTAGCTATGTGTTTAATATGAAGGTTTATAAATTTCATCGTTTTTGTTTCTCGTATGCGGTTACGCCTATCAAATTCTTTTTTGCTTGCTAAAGCAATTTTGGATTTTCCATTTTTATTTTTCAAGTGTTTTGCTAGATCAAAGTGCTAGTGAATAGAGAGATTGTTTTAAAAAGATTTCATTTTGTTTAGAGCAAATGTAATTGATAGCAGCATTTTTGAGAAAATTTTTTGGTATTCCAAAGTGAAAGTGAAGTAAAAATAAAGTTAGCAATTAAAATATATACAGTTTACTTTTAACTTGATCTTTTTAGTACAAATTGGTTGAGAATGATTGATGGCCCAGTCATAGTTCTATAAAAAATTGCTCTTGAATTTTTTTTTACTATTTTCAAATGAACACAATTGCCCTTATTACATTATAAAAATATAAAGGGACTTCGATTCCCCACTGTTCTGCTCGCTATGCTTCCGCTTTGCTCATTTGATGAGGTCCGAAAATGGTTTTTGTAGTTAAATTAGCAAAATTCTAAAGTCAAACATTCTACAGAGGCATTTTTCTATCAACATTATTTGCACCAAAGAAATTTAAGCTGCGCTTTTGATGCCTGAAACGTGTCGGAGGAAAAGAGAGCAGAAAATGAAAAATGTCTGTTCTGGTTTTTATGGCGATTATTTTTTGAACGAATGAGGTGCAGGTGCCATTTCCCTTACCACGATAGACGGTTCTACGTTACCGGAATTACCCGGATTTATGTCCGGCCAAGGACTGTCACTCCAGCAGCATTCGCCATATATACAGGGGAAATGTTTATGTTGCTACAACAACAACAAAGATCACCTTTCAGAGTTAGACTCAATATGGAGAAAGTGTTCGCCGCTGGAGGGTGAAAAAGAGCGCATTATAGAGTAAAGTTGTAGAGGAAGTGAAAAAAATAAACAAATACTATTTTTAAACCCGCTAGTGACAGATAAAAGAATAGAAAAGTGTAATAATGGTTGTAAGGCGATTTTTAAAACCTACAATAAAAACACATTTCGTTAAAAACTGCATAACTACATTTCCTAAAAAGTTAGATCAAAACTTGCATTAGAAATAGATCAGTTTATTCAAAACAGAGAAATAACAGTGGAACACGATTTCATTATTTAAAAAAATCGTTAGTTGTTGTAATTTTTTGTGCTAATTTGAAAAATCAAGCGTTTTCTTCTTCAATTTGCGCGTCTTGTTTCTTACAGCTAATAAAAAATTAACACTTTTTATATCGGTCTTACATCAACTATTATTCAACTGTTATTCAAGAATATTTCGATTCTGCTTGCTGCGGCAAAGAACACTGCCGGAAATGCAACCAAAATATATGCAAAAAGTTACAAATTAACAAGTTTTGGTGTGCATGTAGCTAAAAAACTTGCGAAGTGGGGGAAGTGAGAGAGCAAAATGGCATTTCATTTTGAGGGGAAGTTGCGAGTTTTTACTGGATAAATTTTTACTTGCAAGAATTTGCAAGTGAGAAAAACAGCTGATCGCAGAGTAAAAATAAATACGAATTAAAATTTGCGAATTCAGCCAAATTTCTAAATTTAAATAAAAATGGAGAATGTCAGTAATTTCATTTAAGATGCAATTTATAAACTTTATTTGGGGTCAGGCATATATTAAATAGAAATCGGTCAATGATATAGAGGTATGCACTTCTGAACACAGGCTCGAGTCCCCGTTGCCGCAGTTTTCGAAACACAAATCGAAAGCACTGATGGTAACTTTTGTTGTTGTTTGTACTTCTTGGTTATTAACTAATTTGGCAATATACTGGTATATACGTGCATGCATAGGCAGAAGCAAGGAAAATATGAAGAATGTTGTGATTACCATAACAATACAGTCGCTAATGGAATGTTCTTCAACTGATCGCACAAATTAATGTGGACAAATTAAAATCATATCGTAATTTTGCATTTTATTTCCTTTTTTGTTTCTAATTTCATACAAGGTAGCTCAACTGAAGATCAAACGGATAATAACTTTTGCCAACAGGTGTTACTTTGGGCTCAGTACGCAACTGAGAAGTAGAGCTCTCTCTCGAAGGACTAAACTGGCACTCTACAAAACGCTCATCATTCCCGTCCTAATACATGGCGCAGAAGCATGGACGATGTCAACAGCGGATGAAAAAGTTTTGAGAGCCTTCGAGAGAAAAATTCTGCGTAAGATCTTTGGCCTCCTCCGCGTTAGTGAGGAGTACGGCGTACGGTGGAACAGCGAGTTGTATGAGCTATATAAGGGCATGGACATACTTAAGCGTGTAAGAATACAGCGGCTCCGCTGGCCTGGACATATCACGGTCGTATAAAAGAAGACGCTCCAGCAAGGCAAACTTACGACACGGTACCCCAAAAAGGAAGGCAGAGGAAGACAACATCTCCGTTGGAAAGACCAAGTGCTGCAGGGCCTGTCTTCACTCGAAATTTCCAACTGGCAACAACGAGCGCAGGACAAGGAAACAGCAGGCGCGCCATTTTGGATTCGGGCAAAACCGACACACGGTTGTAGCGCCACATAAGTAAGTAAGCTCAACTGAATTTTGTTTTTTACTTTTGATTTTTTGATTTTCGCCGCCAACAATTTAATCGGCTGTTCGTAAAACTTGCAAATTATTACTGATTTTGCGCTCATGCCCTTTGTTTTTAATATTTTTCTGTTTGAGAGTTGCGTCATATGCCAAATTTGCAGCGTGATGCATTTCCCACCCAAGAATTCCGTAGATATTATAAAAACATATTATTTATTACATTTGGAAGCATTTTTTTATATTATAAGACAATTTTACCTGTTTACCTTTCATCATACCGGCTTTTATTTGCACATAAAATATGTGCCCTTATGATCAGTCTGCATTCAGTGTCTTGATCGCCGATTTGAGAGTATCCCGCACTTGTTTCGTATTTTATCTAGATTTTGATTAGTAGATTTGATTAATTAAATCACATCATCCTAAGAAATAGCTGGATAAACGGTATAGCTAATTTTTATACATACAATTCGCTTTAAACATTTACATTTGCTCTAAACGAAGAAAAATCGGTTGTTGCTACGAACTTATTTAATTAGCATATTTGAAAACTTTTTGTATAGCGCCAAGGTGGGCAAGTGTTTGTGTTGAGTTAAAGTAACAATGTTAAATATGTAGGTAATTAGTTTTACGTTTGTTTGTTTCGCACTTTCTTCAATTGTGTATTCCGCTAAGCTTTCGAACGTTTTACAATTTGATGCTTGTTTGTTTTTTTCTTTCAAAAATCAATCTTAAGTGAAATAGTAGCTAAGATTTTGTGGTGTTATCGTTTCTTATGTTTATATTCGAGATTTCCTGCTTCATTTAGTTTTTGGCTTATACAAAGGACTTTCTAGCTGTCCACATTAAACCTTTTGAACAAAGAAATAAGTTACAAAAATACAAGAGCGCACACAAATGCTGAAATATACATGCGTACTACACGTGCATACATATATAGTATATATAAATATGTTTGTATAAATAATTATTACATTTGCGCTCGCAAGAATAATGATATGAGGATGAGTTTTCGCGTCTTGTTTTTACTTCCTTTTCGAAATTTTTTACATAATTTAATTTACAATTAAAATCCAAATAAATATACAATTGTTTTTTTTTTTTGTTTGTGGTACATTCAAATCAACTTTATTTATTACAGTTCCTGTATAGTAACGTACCAGTATGTTATTTAAAGTTGTTGTGTGTTGCCTGTTTAACAAGCTGTGCATTTATTTCAGAGAGAGAGAGAGAGAGAGAGAGCGAGAATGAGAGAGTGAGGACAATTGCATTTAAAAACACAAAATGTATGCACTGGTTTTAAAATATATTTATTTCTGCTTTAGTTTCAGATGTGTGCCAGTTTTTGTTGCTTGAATCAGTATTCATAAAAATTATTGTATATTATAAAAAAAATCAGTTTCCTTAAGTTGTTTTGCTATTTCATATTTTTCATTAAATTAACTGTGCAGCATTTGAAGTAGAGCTCCGGTATTTGGGTGAGTTGCCGTATTTGAGAGTCAACAGAAATTTGAAAAATTTAAAATGTTCTAATTTTAGAACGAATTAAATAAGATAAAATAAAAAAAAATTGAGCACAAGAAAAAGTTTTGTCAAACTAAGGATTGTTGTTAATGTGAATAATTTTTAGCTCCAAAATTGTCACTAGAATATATTAGTTTGTGGAAAAAGAAATCCATTATTTTCTCGGTAGATGGCTGTAGTGATCGATATCGCGTCAAGTATCGAAACAATCAGTAATGAAACTATTTAAAGTGTATGCTCCGCTGTCAATGTGACATTTCACATTAAAAAGGTTCCTTTGCTGTTTTTTGTTTGTTCCATTAAGTTGTGAGTTACAGGGTGCATGCACTCAACAAACTGACCACTCATAATCAGGTCTCACTGATTTGGATACCAGGATATGAGGAACATGAAGGAAACGAAAAGCAGACTTTTATGCCAAAAAAGGGACAGAAGGGCTATTTATTGGATCAATCCCATTTTTCGGCTTTAACAAAAATAATATAATATAAAACAGTAAAACCAAAAAATGGATCCAAACTAAAATCAGGAACGCCACTGGAACGCCAAAAGCGGCCTTAATCACTCCAAAAAGTTTTTCAACTTTAATGTCAACAGAGTAAAATCTGCTCTAACCCTAGATAAAAAGGGCCTCAAATTACTCTGTGGATCACTTTGCCTATAATAAACACTTTAACACAATAGGATTATCTATCACAAGAGTATGCAGGTTCTGCTGTGATGAAGAGGAGTCTATGGAACACTTAATCACCAACTGTGAGGTTCGTACCTACTAGAGAAGGAAGACCTACAATTGTTCCCTCCTAAGGAGCTGGTTCGTTCCTCGATATACTAAATAATTATAATTAACTTATTAGGGGCGCCAAACAATCAATCTGGTCGTAGTGCATAAAGGCATTAGTCTAACCCAAACAACCATTAGCATTACAGGAGTTACCAATGGAAGCCAACAAAGAGAAAATTCGGTACATTTTACAGTTTTTCTTTCATAAGGGGAAAATGCAAGCCATACCGCTAATATTGTGAATGGTGTTTATGTTGCCGATACTCTAAACAGCTAATTATGTGCAATTTTGATTTTGTCGCTACCGATCAGGTATTTTTGATGTTAAAGAAAATGTCGCTAATATCGAAGATGTCTATAATATCGAAAATGTCGATCAAATCACAGAAGTAATCGAAGTTCAGCGGCCTGTTAGTGGTCATAGCATCGCCCAGGAGCTAAAGATGTACCATAAAACAGTTTTAAACCATTTGCATAACAATTTTATGCAAAAATAATGGTTTAATTTGCCGCAATCTAATATATTGGGTGTATAGTCGCGACCCTCCTCCTATGTATTTGCAGTGTGCGTCTTGATATTTTCCCACAAATGGAGCGACCTACAGTTTTATGCGACTGCCGAGTGCCAGTAGGTTTTTATGATGAGCTTTTTCGTGGTAAAAATACACTTGAAGGTTTGCTATTTCCTGTCGAGGGGCGACCACTCTATTAAAAAAATCTTTCTTATCAATTGGTGTTTCTTGCCCGGTGTTTCGAAACTGTACACTTCCGAATTGTAGTCACTCAACAACTCATTCGGTCACTAGAACGCAATTAAATAATATGAAACTATTCCTAATTTTTCAAACAGAATTTTTCCAGTTTGCTATATGAAACGCAGTTTTTGTGCTCTAACGAATAGAATCTTCTAGCTTTAAAAAATTGTTTACGATTTAACCCTTTGCATCAACGCTCCAAATGCGCGATGCACTGAAAATACTTTGCGTCGGCAAGACTTTTACTGTTTGTTTTAATGAAAAAAGAATGTTACAGTATTACTAAAATTATTTATTTTCGTCAAACTTTCACAAAAAAATATTTTATTACGGATTATTCCGTGCTTGGTGATAAGAGAGAGTTTTTGTTCGCGCGTACAATTCCGTCGAATGATGAATATTCATGCCTTATAGCTGCTTAAGAAATTCATTAATTGTTTGAAATTCTTTAATTTTTTTGTTTGCCACTTGGTTATGACATACATACATAGTTAGTAATTTAATGAAATATATTAAATAATTTGTGTGGCTGGCTGGTGCTCATATTTGTGGCACTCTCTGTGCTTTTGCGGCAAATTAAAGATATGTGCTTTTAACATACATATGTATGTATGTATGTATATTGCTGCCTTGTTTTTTCCTTTCACAGTGTTTTCTCTTCAATTTTACATTTTCTTTTTGTTAAACAAAAAACATTTAATCAAATTAGCATTTTATTACATTCATGTCCAACATTTACAAAAATATTTATAAATAATGTTATGCATAAAAAAGGTTATAAACAAAAATTTGTGTGCATGTGTATGTGCTTCTGTGTCTGGCTGTCTGTGTGTGTGTTTGTGTTTGTGTTTGTATAAATAACGTAAATTGGTAAGTAAACCTAACATACAATTGTCGTAGCAGTAGTGGTAAATAGTACTTCTTTTAGTAGTAAATAGTAATGTAGTACAACGTAGTAATAGTAATTACACACTAAAAACAAATATGTATACGCATATAAATAATTACAAGAACTAAACAATTTTTTTATATTTATGTTGCATAGTGTTACTTTTGATTTTTTTTTCAATTTTTATTTTAGTCACATTTAACTTTTCAGTTAGCTGCTTGCGTTCGGTTAAGGCTAAGGCGCACGCTGGCGAATCGGGCGCAGTATGGTTGATTTGTTTTTTGTTTTTACATTTTTTATCTACTACAACTCTAATAAAAACAAAGAATAATACGTGCGCGGCGCCGTTTACATTTTTAACTTAACTAAATTGCAAAAAGTTAAAGACAAAAAAATTATAGTACAAATAAAAACAAACACAAATAGTTAATAAAATGGTGGAAATCCCCCCCACGTTTTACAACTTTTTGCTTACCATTTTATTTACTCTCTTAAATTTTTTATCTTTGCATTATTTCTCCTAACCTTAAACAATATTTATTATATATGTATGTATAACATGTATGTATGTATATTACTTGGTAATTTAAGTTGCTCACTTCGATTGGATTGGATTGTTTTAAATATTTAATGTTTGTCTGAATGTCACTTTTTACGGCCGTAGTACTCAGTTATGTTCTCACGCTGGTGTGGCGTTTTTCATATGCAACAACTTCACTTTTAGTTCGGCAAATGTTGGTCGCTTGGCTGGATTTAAGTCCCACGCTTGACGCATCATTTCATAGATTTCGGGTGGACAGCCTTCGGGTGCTTCCATTTTATAGCCGACTTCAACGTGTTTCACTACGTCGTTGAGGGGCTGTATGAGACAAAACAAAAAATGATGAAAATTTAAAACAAACACGCAACTTTCAATAACTCTGTGTCCTGGGTTAAAAAAAATATATATACTCTACAGATTAACTTTGATTACTCGCTAAATTTACTAATTCCGTCGTTAGAGTCAAAACACAATTTAAAAATTCAACTACAAAAGCAGCCCTGGGAGCAAATACCTTTTTGCACTTCGAGCCGTTTTATGCAGTCATATGATATTTTGTATCTTAGAAGATAATTCGAAGTTAGGATAAATTGGGTTGTTCACAGCATACAGCTCCTATAGTAACGACATCAACGGTCGTAACAATTGCGTCTTTTTTATGCCCTATTTATGTAAACAAATAAAGCTAATGAGATTGTGGATGAATGAGGACACACGGAAATATCTCCTACCATCAAAAAAACTGGTAGTATATTTTTGTATTTTATATATTTGCTTCACTGCTTACATCTAAGATTTCATAATAGGACGAAACTCTGTGTGTTTGGGAACCAGTATTAACATCGACAACCAAGTATGTCTCAAAATCCAAAGCATAATGTCCCTTAACAAAAAGCGATGGCAACTAACAGTAAAGTCTTCTTTCGACGAATAAAATCTAAGTACAAAGTTATACTTCATCCTGCACATCTTTTTGAATGGCACAGAAACATGGACGGCGAGAACATTCCTAAAGCCCATTCACCTAATACTTATTTCCATAGAATCCGACCTCATCGAAAGGCACGTTCGCTGGGTACGTTTACTGTTGGCAGCGTTTGCATAATGCTACAAGAACAACAACGATAACATTATAGACCTCAACGTGTTACCAAAGGCGAATACCGCAGATGATGGAACTAAAGCTATTAGAGCTTTACAACAACCTACACATAGTGCAGCGAATTAAGATCAAGAGGCTGGCTGACTAAGTCATGACAAGGATACAAATGCTCCAGACATGAAAGTATTCGATGTGGTTGTTGTGGCTGTAGCAGCCCAGGAAGAACATGAAAGAGCTTGGCTTTACTTGATGTTGATAATTGGCGTCATCTAGCAAGATTAAGAAGAAAATACTGACCTGACGTGCTTTGTTAAGCTCAGGCGTCTGAGGCGCAAAATAATATAAAGATGCCGATATTTTGTATACCAATGATAAAAAAAAGGATGGCGCTTGAAACAACGATAGGTTCATGCCGAGCTTCTTCTCCAATTCTTGTATCGAGAGGTCGGCTTTTCTTGAAACAACAATGAACAAAGTAACTACAGCTTCTATTGGATAATTAGTTGCGGTATGTCAAGGAATTGAGTATAAAATGGGATTTCCGATATAATTCCGATCCGAAGCCCAAATCAGTATTGTGCAATTCTGGCTAATATACAATTGTCCACATTAGATGATGTCGCCGGCAATGAACGATCAGATTTTAGGTTAGGTTTTTGTGGCAGTGTGTTTAGAATAGCCAACTCACTTAGCCCATGATGGTCGGTTGTGGCATCACTGTGTAATACGGGAATCTTAGTGTTTGTATAGCAGATCTTAATGCTATTGCAAATTTGTGGTCTGTTATGTAAATTAATATTCTAAAAAACAAGATTTCTTACAAAAATTAGCTAAATGAAGCATTGGAAACGGAATGCTCGAATATTTAATCTGCCTGTCATGGGCAAGACTTTTACCAAGTATAAAAAAATATTTTATCTGCTGTTATTCAAAAACTAATGGCATCAATGCCAAATTGGCTAAAGTCTGCCCTGGCCAAAAAGGGTTAGGTTAGGTTAAAAAGTATTAAAAAAGGTCAAAATCAAGTTTTACTCGAATGCTTTGAAAACCATAAGTACATATTATTTTATAGGTATATATTTTTCTAATACTTACTATGCGGGGATAAGGAACTCGACCAAATGAATAAATTTCCCATAACAAAATTCCGAAACTCCACATATCAGATTTGTTGGAAAAACGCTGAAAATGAATAAATGGGAAATTAAAAAAAGAGTAACATACAAAAGTTCGAAAAATTTATATATTTCAATTGTAAATTTTGTACTCGTATTTAACCATCAAACTCAATAATTATTATAAATATATTTATATTTGATTGGTTAATGGAAAAAAAGGGATAAACAGTTTTTCTACGTACACCATTCTTGAGCGCCTCAGGTGCTGTCCATTTAATAGGCAATTTGCCTACATCCAGATTGTAGCACTCTTCGCGCGCCAAACCGAAATCGGACACTTTGGCGACACATTCTTCGGAAATTAGTACATTACGTGCGGCCAAATCGCGATGCACGACTTTTTTAGCTTCCAAATATTCCATGCCGGAGGCGGTATCGCTGCATAAAGGAAAAAAAATTAGTTAGTTTTCAAATGAAGATAATGTTAAATAACACACAATAAAATGTCCTTAACTCTACTTTGATAACCCTATTGAAAGTTGCAGTATAAATAACCTTACGCCTGACAGACGCATCATACTTTTCCTGGTTTAATTTTAAATATTGTATGAATCTTATTTTATATACAATATATTTTTCTACTCAAATGCAAGCCTTTTAAATTTTCTTACTATTTAAATGCACTTATTTAAGAACTTTTCTTTTATTAAAATAAGAATTTAAGGGGACAGATACCTGTAAAATTTCGAAAAAAAAGAAATTTTTTTTATCATAAAATGTTAACATAATCCTTTGAGAATATGTCAAAAACATTTTAGAACGTAAATTTAAGTATTTCTTATATTATAAATCGTCAACCGTGACGACTCTATTCTTTGCGTTCGAGCGCTGGGAGAGGTATAGTTACGTGGTATTCAAACTTTAGACGCGTTTACTATATTTTTCGAATTGGCGCACACGATAACTCGAAAAGTTATTGGCCGATCTCCCTGAAATTTTGCACACATCCTTTTTATTTTATTACTTTCTATGTGAATTCACAATTTCGAAAATTGTTCGAAAAAATAATTTTTTCGAAGCAAAAATAGTAGTAAAATTCGCCCCAAAATTAATTTTTTTAAGCATTTTATCCGCGAATTTTTTTTCCATTTTTTTTTTAATTCATATAGAAATTATGAGCTCCTTAATTATTCTTATAAAACACCAGCGAGCGCGCGAGGAAGAGATTTCAATATGCAAACGTAGCTTATCATAGTAACCACTTCAAATTCGTTCGGAGAATTGTGTCTAATACCTGAAACAGAATTGCAGCGGACAGCGGGTAACGGTCGGTTAAACACAATTACGACGGGGACGGTAAACACTCTTATGACGGGACGGTTTTCAGCTGACAGTTTGCAATAAAATGCGCTCAAATTTTGACAGCGGATACCCGTCAGCCCATTATCCGCTATTCGGTGCAATTCCGTTTAGCACATAATATTTATTTTCAATTATTTTTCAACTTCAACGCATACTTACTAGGCAAAATTAATTTGATCCTTTTTCGTAATGTGTTGACGCCCGCGTGAACGCAGATAATCGACCAGCGAACCTTTGCTCATATACTCCGTCACCAAGTAGATGTGTTTGCTGGTAAAAACCAAGCCTATGAACTTTACCAAATTCTCGTGCTCCAAAGTGCTGGATTAAAAGAAAAAGCAAAAGAGTATACGTCAATCTCAATTTAATTGCACACAAATTCTCTTGCACGCTTACGTCATGACAGAGGCTTCCGCCAAGAATTTTTGCACAGCGCCCTCATCCTTTAGCATCTTTACGGCGACTTTTTCACTGCGCAATATACCCAACATCACATCGCCGAACTCGCCCTTGCCGATGCTTTCGCGCAGCTGCAAATCAGCCTCCGGTATAACCCAACCCTTGTCCAAAAAGTCTTTTGAGTTGATGCAGAATTCTTGTCTGCCCTTTTTCGGCAAACATTTTATGAGTTGCGTGCACAAACCATCTGCATCTGCTTCGTAATGCTGCAATTATTATTTTACAAAAAATCGAAAAATTAATACGAAAATTAATTTTATATAATATGCAAGCGTCTTACCGCAACTAATTGCCCCAGATTCTCAAAGTACTCCTCATCGTCGATGGTGAGTTTGTTCTCTAAGTACTTGACACGATAGTGTTCCACTTTGCCTTGGAAGCAGACGCATAGTGTATAGTCGCCTGGGAAGTTAGTAGACTCACGTACCAAAAATAGGCCATCCTCGCGCGGTTGCAACAGGTGTTCGGCTTCGTCGCGTGTTATGCTGCCATGGAACCAACTAATGAGAGAAGAAATGGAGTGCAAGAGGTAGAATGTAAATATTTGCACAGTAAATATTTTAGTTTGACATGAAAATGAAATAGGCGACAAGTTCACATACGATAAGGTGATTGCTTGCAGTCTTGGCTGCTTTGTAAGTTTATACAATATTTTGTTGTTATTGACTTAGACTTCCCTCATTTGATGAATAATGTCGGGCGTCGAATTAAAAAATTGCTGCATAATTTGTTACTAAACTTTTTAACTCCCGCAATTTAATTGATTTTTTGCGTTTGCGATTCGCAAATGCAGATAAGATAAGAGAAAGGGAATTAAAACAAATAACGAAATATAGTAAAGAAACAAAGCTGAAGTAGATATTTTGTTGTTATATGGACTGAAGATAACGTGATTGAGGAGTTAGTGGCTGGTATATAGATTTCAAAGTTAAGTTAAAACCATTAATCCATAGGGGGTCTCACAATAGTGAAATTATAATAGCTTAAGTGGATTGGATGGTCAACATTAGGAATTTTTAAGAGTTTTTTTTTAACTTCAAATTGGCAACACTGTTTGGGTGTTTGGCATGCCATCATTGCTGATATACAGCCTGCTTGAAAGTGTGTGAAAATCGACCTCCTTATTACGCCATATACGCGCCAATCGCGGAGGTCACAAGCCAAAAATTTTTGTTTGTAGAAACAAAATAATTTTCGAAGATGAATATTTGATTTTGTCCCTATACTATACTAAAAATATAAATAGCACTACTAATATCTAATTTTACTAGCAATCGCACTTCGACTACTTACGGCATTGCGTTCAGTTTCACTTCACATTTCCGTTGCGGCTGCAGATGCTGTTGAGTGGCGCCCGCCAGAGCGTTGGTGGGTGAGTGTAGCGCCACCGCTACTGCATTAGCATTAGCACTCGACCAGGCATTGGCCGCCACACCACCACCATTTATGTCGAAACTGTGCAAAGATGTAGACATACTAGTGGCACCGATGTTTCCGCTACCACCACCACCACCCACACCAACACCACTGCCGCCAGCTGTATTGAGGGATATCGCCGATTGTGTTTGTTGCTGACTGCTCGAAAGCGATGAGGGTGTTTGCGCTTGGTGCAACAGCATGTTGCTGCCGTGTAGTGCGCCCCCTAGGCCAGCAACAATAGCGCCACTTTTCGGCGGAAGTCCGCGCTCATGTAAAGATAGAGCGGCACTATGTTGCGCCGCATTCATTGAGGACGACATCAGATTGTTGTTGCTATTACTGGAAGCATTTGCTAGAAGCTGCAAGTGTTGCTGTTGTTGTTGTTGCGTGACGGTGGCCACAGCGGCGGCTGTCACACCACCCGCGGCGGGCGCACAATTGCCAGCACTGGCGGGTTGTGGAGCAAAGGTGGAGAGTATGTGTGTATGCGTATGTGATTGTGCCGCTGAGCCAGATAATTGCGACCCCTGCTGTTGCTGATGATGATGTTGCTGCTGGTGTTGTTGTTGATTGGGTGATTTTGGTGAATGATTGGCGCCGGTCGCGGCAGATATTAAATTATGACTATTAAGTGCATGCGAGGACAAGTGGATTGCATTGTGGTGTGGGTTCTGAAAAAAACAACAACACATACAAAATAGTATAAAGTGTATTTGTAAACGTTATTTATAGTATTGACAGCAATGGCTGTTATTGTTGCTATAATTACCACGTTATTGTGATGGTGCGGCGGTATATTTGGCGGTACAATATGCGGCTGCGACTGGCTTAGCTGCTGTTGATGCAACAAGTTGACGCCTACACTGCCAGTGTTCGCTAAACCAACGCTCCCCGCACCTCCACCACCAACGCCTACGCCTGTACCACCGATGCCAATACCGCCTCCTACACCACCACCAAGACCGCCGTGATTTGGTTGTGGCGCAGGGCGTTTATTATGTCGCAAAGGCGCTGTGGGCGGCATTTGATGCCCAGTGGATTGTAAAAACCATGGATCGCCCGCTGAATTGGCCGCCACTGTCACGGATGGTTGAGAGAAGCCGCGATGATGACCGACCACTGTTGTTTGTCCGCTATGCTGGGTCGCTGTGGCGTGACTGTTCATCACTTTTTTGTTGCTCGCTTTAGGCGAGATTAATGACGCGGACGACGACGGCGACGTAAGAGCCGTTGACGTCGCTGACTCTACAACAGACGCTAGTGCACTTGTCGTAGGTGTTTCCGTTGAGGAGCTTGAAATAACTACTCCTCCACTTCCACGCGCTGTATCTGTATTTGCTGGAATTTGTAACGCAGTTGCGGCTGCGTTGATTGTAAGGCAGTTGCGAGAGTTGGTGCAGTGATTCTGTGGTGTGGCAACGCTACCCTTGCTATTGCTGTTGATGGCACTGCGGCCACTCACTTGCTGCCTCTGTTTAAGTTGTTTTTGTTCAATTTGAGGTGCGTTTGGCTTTTGCTGAGTTGCTGAGGTTACTTTGGTCGTTGGTGTTGTTAGAGTTGCAATTGGTGTTTTATGGTTTGTTGGTGTTGTGGCGGCGCTTCTGGCAGTCACAGTTGTTTCGTTTGTGCTACGGAGGGAGATTAAAGCTTTTGCATTTGCAGCTGTTTCTGTTGCAGTGGTGTGGCTTATGCCACTATCAGGCAGTTGTAGTTGTTGTTTATGTTCCTTTTTTGATTGCTGACGTTTGTTACCCTTCGCAGGCTGCTGATTCTCTTTCGAAATTAAAGCTTCCTCGTCTGCAAACCACAAAAAAACAAACAAAACAAAAAATTAGTTAATAAAATATATGAAATTAAAAATATAAAAGGTGTAAAAAAGTGTATAAAATTAAGTGAAAGATTAAAAGATTAGTAGGCCCACTGGAAGTTCGCAATCTCTTTAGCGCACTTGCATCGGCTACTATTCACTAACTACCAACCAGCCACAGCTGCACGAGCGCTGCCGCTATTGCTAATTCCAAGCGCTAGGGAGCATTTGAATTGAATTGAGCATTGAAAGGAATTCCATTCAATTAGTTTTGCACAGAACGCGTGTATAATCCACAGCATACAAATGAGCCAACAACACAATACAAATTCGCAACTACAAAAATATTATTGAAAATAAACCACATTCCCGGCGGCAGTTACACAGTCAGGCGACAGCGCCATTAATACTAAGCCAGTGCGCAATAGCGATAATAAAATTTCAAGTTCAAATGCGAATTCTCTGCGCTTTTGTTATGTTACTGTTATTCGTTTTTAGCTTGTTCTTGTTTTTTTTGTTTTGTTTTGTTTACTTAAGTGAGCGTCAATTTGATTCACATTTTCAAATGAATTCAAATTAATGCGGTAGTTGAAATTCTATTTACGCTAGTGATTAGCTGAGCGCGTATAATTTTTAATGGATTGACAGTTGCGCGGACAGTCAGTCAGATGGGCACGGTAGCAAGTACGTAAGTAAAGCTCATGTACTTGGGATACAGGGGATGACAAATGAGTGAGTTCGGTTGGGTTTCAGAGAAAGTATAAAAACAAAAAATATTAAAAAAAAAAAAAAAAAATATTAAAAAAAAAAAAAAATATTTAAAAAAAAACAAAAAATATTAAAAAAAAAACAAAAAATATTAAAAAAAACAAAAGAAAACTAAATTAAATAAGTATTAAATAAAAAAATAAAAAATATAAAAAATGTTCTTATTAATTAAAAATAATAATAATAAAATATAATTGAAAAAAAAAAGACAAATAATAAAATTTTAAAAAATAATAAAAAAAAAGATTATAAGAAACAAAAAAAATGTAAAAAAAAACAATTGAAAAAAAAAAGTAATCAAATTTTTAAAAATAATAAAAATTAAAAAATAAGATTATAAGAAAAAAAAATGTAATAAAAAACAAACAAAAAAAAAATAAACAAAGAAAAACAAAAAATGAAATAAAAACAACACAAAAAGCAAAAAATTACTTATTACATTAAAGGGTGATTTTTTAAGAGCTATAGGAAAGCTTTTCAAAAAAACACACGTAAAATTCAGAAAAATGCATGAAATTTTTATTTAAATCGATAGTACAGTCCGTATAATTTAATGTTTGAAGATTATTTCATGCAAATGTTGACCGCGACTGCGCCTTGAGTGGTCCATCCGCTTAGTCCAATTTTGGCACACTCTTTCCAATGTTTCGGTGGGTATCTCACATATAAATGCTTTAATGTTGTCTCCCAATGCGTTAATTGAAGCAGGCTTGTCTGAATAGACATGAGCTTTAACATATCCCCACAAAAAATAATCTAAAGGCGTTATATTGCACGATCTGGGTGGCCAATTGACAGGTCCCGACAATTCTGCTTATTTACGTACCCATTGATCCAAAAATGAGCTTCGATAAAAAAGTGGATCTTAAACTTTCTTAACAGAACACGCATTTTTATAATAAAATTCAATAATTTGCAAGCGTTGTTCGTTTGTAAGACGATTTCATGGTTAAATTATAGACCAAACTGAAGATGTTTGACAGTGAAACAAAGCACGAAACGTGCGTCAGCTGTTTAAACCAATTGTTTAAAAAGATAATAGCTAAAAAATCTCCCGTTACATATTTTATATTTTATTAGGTTCGAATGAAAAACAGTGTTAGCTTTGTTTTGGAAAACTTTTGCCAATTATTATTTTCAAACTAAGGAAGTTGTTAAATAAGTCTTGTAGTAAATTTAATAATTGTAATAAATATGAGGTGTGGCTCTTAAATAATATAATTTTATAAAATTTTAGTGTTTTTTCCCTGGGCTTCTTCCGAATTGTCCTGTTGTGAATTTGTGAATGTTCTCACGACATTCGGTTCTACGTTACTTGAACGACCCGGATTTATATTATGTCTATTGGGAATGATTATGTTGCTACAACAACAACAACAAAATCCCTAATTTATACTGATGGAACAATCGGTGCGAGTTTTACGACAAATATCTTTTATTATTAAAGGTATTCGCCGCCTTCTGTTTCGATCAGTGTTGTCAATTTAGCGACTTTGTCACTAGAATTGACGACTTTTGCTTGAGTCTTGGCGACAAAAAAAAAGTTTTGACGACAAAAATGATTTAGCGACTTATCTGGCGACTTTTGGAGAGTAAATAAAAACCGTTTTAGGCAATAGATACTTTTCTGTCAACTTGATTACCCGTGAATGCCCTTTACCTTCCATACTCTAGAGTAACAATTTACTGACTATAGATAAAATAACGCACTACCTATTTCAATCCGTTGCCATTTTTTTCAAATGAAAATTTTTGAAATTCCGTACGTACAACGGTAACTACATTTATACAAATTAACAAGCAATTTCAATTTTTAATTCCAGATGATCCGTTTTTGAGTAATCGATGCGACCATGGAGGAGGAAATGCTCCACGAGATTGTTTATAACTTTTTTTTAAATTAATATTTTTCTATAAAAATTTAGGATGACAGTCTTTAATGGACACTTAATAAAATAAAAAAAAAAATCCGATCCCCAAATTCCTTCATTTTCCCCCTAAAAAAAAATCACTATTTCTTCGACTGTCACAGTGGTGTTCCCCCTTAAAGCGTAGCTTTTTTATGCCACTTTTTCTTTACTATGCTTAAATATATTTTATAAATCCATTTCAAGACTTTAATTAATAATAATATAGTAAATTGTTGTATGATTTGCCTGGTTTTATTATAAAAGCGTTATAGTTAATATTATTAATTTTATAAATTTTCAAATTTCCATTTGAATCCAGTACTGGATCAACTTCGTAAATAACTTTTTCAACATTTCTTGAATCGCTCATGCTTTCCAATGATATTTTAAAGACACAAAAGTTTTTCAGACACAAATTAACAAAGCGTTAGAGTTGGTATTACTGGTTTAATTATTATTCATCTAAAAATTTTAAGTCCGCAGCTGGCCTCTTGTGCACCTCTCAGAATGAAATTTAGGATCCGCCCCTGATGGAGTTAGCGACTTTCTAGCGACTTTTGATATTGGCCCTAGCGACTCAGATTTATTGGCGTTGTCAACACTGGTTTCGATACACAAACTCGCAATCCACATAAAAGTACAGTGATGGACTTAAGTCTACATACAGCATCATATTTTCTTATTTCCCAGAAGGTATATAATAATTTAAAAATTGTTCATGTAGTAGGGGAAAAAGTAATCCATTATATTTGCGTAAAATTTTTGAGCCAATGATATTTATACTATAAGAGGTCTTAAGATCAATGGTTTCGTTGCTTGAGTGACACATAGCGCCGTCTTGTTGAAAATAAACGTTGTCCCGATCAATACCATCCAATTCCGGCCATAAAAAATCGTTAATCATCTCTCGATAGCAAATCCACTCACCGTAACTGTTGCTCCACCTTCATTTTCGAAAAAGTAAGGTCCAATGACTCCGCCGGACCTTAAACCGCATCAAACAGTTACACGTTAAAGGTAGAGAGGCTTTTCAACAATAACTCTTGGATTTTCTGAGCTCCATATCCGACAAATTTGGTTTTTGACGAAGTCACTGAGGTGGAAATGGGCTTCATCACTCATCATTTAAGACCCAAATCTTTATGCTAATTCCAAAGAATGACGAGGAATGGAAAAATCTGGGTTTTCTTCAACACTTGCGGCTACAACAGCAATATTTTCGGCTGTTCTTGAGCGACGTGTACGGGTTTTATTCTTCACATCACAAATATCAGAAACTGGCAGCTTCAAAAGTGACATCTACCGAAATAGCGGGCTGTTCAAAATAACACCTGTAATTGGAAAACCCTTTATTTACCTATTAAATCAGTTGAAATTGAGTTTGCGCGTAAGGGCAAGCTTCCAATGCTATTTGAACTATGTCTTGTTTTGAGAAGTTTACGAACTAGCACTGAAAAACCAAAAACCGACGCCCAGCTTCACAGTTAAAAAAAATACCATCCGCTGTTCGGAGACAGTATAAAATCATACATTTTCTTGTAGAACAAAATAAAGGAGAATACCAAGAATTGGAGGAAAAACTTAGCCTAAGTGATACTCGCCAAATATGTATTATAAATATCTGGGTGTACTTTCTTATATATACAAACAAGAACATACAAGAAACACTGCTCCTTCGATTCTTTCACCCATTCTGTAAATACATATGACTCAGGCTGCTTCAAGACGACACTTGAATATGAACAATCATACTAAGTAACAAAGCATAAAAGCGCAATTACACAAAAGATAAACGAATCTGGAATATACTCATACAAACATGTAAACTCGTTTAATTATGATGAATTACAGCCTTGGTTAAAAAAAAGGTGGAATCTCTGCAAAGTGTAAAAAGGTGAAGTTATGTCATCTATATTTTACGCTCTCAACCAACAACCCGCCTTGCGGACACACTCAGCATCCATTATCTTGTTAATTTGCCAGGCGCATGCGTCCACTGCCAAGTCAAGGTCAGATGCTGACAATTCTCGAGTGATTAATGCATTTAACACACAACATACCGTCGCGGGTGAATAAGCGTCATCATGTGTGTTGTGATAAACGCGTGCATACCCATGATTGTTTTTTTTTTTTACTTTAATACCACCACCGCACAAACAATGGGTTCTGGAAGTGAATGAGTGCAGCTAATTTCGAATACGAGTTTTACTGATTGGAACGCTGCAACTGCACTTGTATTTTACATATCTATATTAGGGTGGATCACTCTTCAATAAAAAAAAATTATAGTTTTTCCATCGGAATTACAAAATTTATTAAATAATATTTTAAGACTTCTGGAAAAATATTAAAATTTACCTGAGTTTGAAAATACCTCCAAAAAATCAAGTTTTTAAAAATAAAATTTGTTTGGAAAAAAAAAAAATGTATCTACGGTATAAAAAAGAGCAATTTCATGTCAAATGATCCAAGCATTTTGGACATTTTCTTATTTGAAGACGTCATTTTAATGAATGTTGACTGAAAAAATTAAAAAAAAATGTAATTTTGAGATTTATTCAATGATAAAATTTTCGTTTTTTTTTTAATCAAATATCTTAGGTTCTTTTTATCGCTTATATATGTTATATATATATATTTTTTTAATTTTTTAAAATAAAATACATTAAAAAAAAATTCGGACAAAAAATTATATTCCTTCATTCAAAATTTTCATCAACAATTTTTTTTTCATATTTGAAAAACCCCTCCCTACGACTTTTTTATTAATAGTTGAGACTGCTCAGTAATCTCTGCAAGTTTCATAATGGGATTCACATTACTTTTCGAGTTGTATTCAAATACGCACAGCGAATGACTTACTGCTTAGCGGTATTTGGGACGATATGTTTAAGGAACAAAATTGTGAGAGCGAAATTGCCTGCCACATCACATCGGACTCGGCAAGAGAATGCTGCCTGCTCATTTCACACCTATTCACACACTCGTCCAACGAGTCGTTGTTCAGATGGCAACGAAGTAACATTACCGTGGACTACATTGATAATTTGTCGTATGTCACCAACACAATCTCAATTTTAGTGTTTTTTATAAACAAACCGCTGTTATAACCCATGTGACATCAGCCAATCAGCTTATTCTTTCAAATTCACTGAGAGCCAGATAACGGATCTTTCCCCCATTTTTGTATGCATACTGCAAATCCAGATACATTTCCAAAGTTCCAAAGATACCCAAAAATTAGTGCGATTAGCTTAGCGAGAAATCTACGGGTATGGGAGAGAGTGAAAAGTAGTACTCGTAGAGCAGAAGTGGGTAGTACCCGACTTGCGTTACAATTTATTTGTATAGAAGCACGGCTTAATCCGAAGCATCGCCGACAAGTGACAAAGTTTGAAGACGCTGAAGTAGAGGAAGATTTCTTTGATTGGGAATACCATTTCCCCATTATTAGTTTGAAAACACAGATATTGCGTCACGAACGCTAGACGAGAGAGGCTGCTTTAATGGCTAAAGAGACGATAATCCAATCGATAGCATACCTGCTATGCTGCAACATTGACGGAGACCTTTTTCAAAACTCTTCTGTACATTTGATGAAACTATCTCGATGTGGTGGAGCCCTCACAGGAGCCCTCTGCTGAACACAGCAGATATGCTTGCGCCCAGTAATGCAAAAAAAATGGCAAAATACGAGAAAAGAAGAGCAGGCAAGGTGATTTTCTAGCATTAAAACGGTGGGCCACTCGTTGCTCAGGTTGTTAAAATCTACCTAACTTCACTGAAATGCCCAGTTTTAGCCCGTCTGAGCCTGTCTGAGCAGCACAGCTGTACTTACGAAGCCACAAATAATTTGTTCGACGTCGGACCACTTACGTCTACAGAAACATAGGAAACAATTGTGGCTGTAATGGGCAATATCTGCAAAAATAAATGTGCATCCATAAAAAGTCTGAAAAGTTTATATTTGTATCCTCATATCCCTGTATATCTGTTCTTATCGCTATTTTTGATTTAAAGTGCAAGCTTCAACGCGATTTTTGACAATTTTTTCTGTTGCCTCTGTTGGGTGTTGTTTTCCACATAAAAACATATGGAGTTGGCGTTAAATGGAGACATTCACAAGAACGCGACCCAAAAAAAATTCTCAAACGTCGGTGCAATTTTCAATCTACTTGAAACTTGCACTTTACACCAAAATTTATTGAGTATAAAAATACGTACTTGAAATTTTTTCAGAAATTCTGAGCAAAAAGTTTGAAATTTTTATAAAACTTTGGTTTTTGTTGTAGTATGAACTGTGTTTTCATAAAAGAATAATTGAAATTAAAAATTAAATAAATAAATAGTTAAAACTTGTCGATATGTGGTGTACTTTCTTTTGCCGTTGACTGTACACATAAAAGCGCCTACACTTTAAATTGTCTCAAAACCAGGAAACCGAAATTTTTAATGAAAATTCCCACCGATTGTTTTCGCTCGTTTGCGTTTAATTTTTATTGCCAAGCTTCCGTTTCCTCTTTTCAACGAAAAAACATAAATTAACTAATTAATAAATTAATTTGTAGAACTGGTGGTAAAAGTGTAAAACAAATAATATAAATCGTATAAACTACCTACATTTTAAATTACCCTACCACCATTTTTCGTACATACAGTGAAACTTCGATAAATATACATACGATGTGCGATATGACGAAAAAACTAGTCGATTGAGTTTACTCGTCACTTGCGTAAAACTAACTGTGAGTGAAAAATTAGTATATGTACATATTCATAGTGTTTGTTGTCATTATTAACTGGCGTATTCACTAATCATAACTCCTACGTATTCTTCAAAAACTCGTTCGGTTAAGTGTGAGCTTGCGGAGAAAATTGTGCGCAAAAACAAGCAAGAAAATGGTCATTTGTCGCAAATGTCAAAGCAAAAACTTTAAATTGTTCGAAAAGTACGGCAACTTATGTATTAAAAAGTTTAAAGAAACCTTGTCGGCTGAACAAAGGCCGGAAAGTGGAAGAAAAAAAGGGTTTGTGTCGCAGTTACCAATGAATGAATGACACCATCATTATTTCGGAAAAAACCTTGGTTTTCGCTGCAAAAGAGTTCCATATGTCAAAAGGTTACGACCAAAAAGTACGCAAAATTGAAGGTTTACGATCATATAAAAAGACTGTAGGACCTAATCAAAATGATAACCCAAATAGTAAAAATTATACAGTCAAGCCATCCGTAGGTATGACTGTGTGGTTATGGACAATGAAACATAGGTCAAAGCAGACTTTAAGCAGATTTAGGGAGCTGAGTTTTATACTGCAACAAAGAAAGAAGTCTCAGGTGCCTTTAAGCTAAAAATGTTGGACAAGTTCCCTAAAAAATATTCGGTGTGGCAAGCCATCACCCAGTGTGGTGTGAAAAGCAAAATGTAGCTAGGTAGGTAGGTTAGATAGCAAGAGTACCCCAGGAACACTACAAGTAGCACTTACGTGCCGTTTTGATATCATAATGTGGACTACCTGCGAAAAAATTGAGGGAAGAGAAAACCGTCTACAGCCATCCAGTGCTGTTTCTTTAAGCCATCCCCAAAGGGCACGCTAAGCGCCTAGCCGCCAGAGGCGGGCATTTCCAGAGAAAGTGCTCAACAGTCTCTTTCTTTGCAGGATCCCCACAGCTTCTGCAATAGGGGTTGTACGGAATTCCAAGCTTCTCCGCATGAGTACCGATCACCCACTGACCAGTGAGCAGCGCAATGAATTTGGAAATTGAATTGCGGGGATTCCCATCACCTTAAGCGTTTTGTTTATATCGTATTGACGCCATAGTGTTTTCGAAATAGCACACGATGAGACACACCTCCATCTGTCATCAAACCGGTTCTGTCGACCCTTTCCTAACAAGCTCATCGGCAATTTCATTTCCCTCTATATTCCTGTGCCCAGGAACCCAGATAAGGGAAATGTTTCCTGCACGTTCGAGACGTTTGAGTTCCTCCTCATAGGAGTTTACGAGAAGAGAGCTGTAATACGGCGACGACAGGGCCTTGACTATCGGAAAAAATATTTATGCACAACCCTCAAAACCCAGTTTGCGGATGGAGAGATCAGTACAGGAAATTTATATAGAGGAGTGTTTGCAAAAATGTTTGCTGGCATTCATAAAACAACATACATACTCAGTTCGGTTCTGGCCCAATTCAGCATCTTGCCATTAAAGCCGTCGTATGAAAGTCACGCGGTAAATATTGTTCAGAAGGACTATAATCAACCGTGGGCAATTGTTAAAAGAAAATTGCTAAAAAAAATAAATAAAAATGAGCAGCTGCAGATATCGTTATAGCAGCGGCAGATACCGTAACAGAAACTTATGTCCATCACCTAATGAGAGAAGTCAAATCTAAAATGCGTCCATTTTGTTTATAACAAAGAGAATTGATATTAGTTTTTTATGTTAAGGGGTTACATACGTCCAGAATTTTCAAAAAAAAAAACGATTTTTTTTACAGATTATTATGCTTTATAGTCTTAGGCGTATTTTTGTGGAAGCCGGTTGTAAAAAATCCCCATAGATAAAAAGTTATGGTAGAAAATTCAACTGCCCGACGAGAGTTTCATGCGCACAGGTAGCTCCGTCCTTCGTTTGAAGCAGCTGGCCGTTACTTTCGTTTTTATCGAAACTACTTTTTCCGGGACGGTCTGCATGATAACTCATAGTTTTTAATATTTTTGAATGTGGTGTTTTTTGTAATATTCGAATATAACTAAAGTTTCACATTTATGACGTAACACACTTACTTTTTTTTAAAATGCTGTAAATTGCAAATTTTTCGAAATTCAAAAAACCGGCTCGACAGACCATAACCGCAACTTTATTTGAGAAGAATTTTTTTTTTTTACTTTTTACCGATCCAATGTTGATGGAGAAAAGATGCAGACCTTGGAGCAACTTTCTTTCATTGTACTTTGGGTCACGTGATTTGTTATATAATAAATTTTGTAAAGAAAAATTAAAACAAATTTTTGTAATAAAGTTTAAGTACTAATAAACAATGTATACAATTTTTTATATTTTTTTCTATTGTTATCCTTTCTGAAAACAGTTTTTCTTTTAGAGCATTTTTGGTGCTGCTGGATGTATGTAACTCCTTGAACAAAGTACGCTTAAGGGGTTAGGGGTAGTCAGAATTTTCAAAAAATCGATTTGTGTTTTTTTGCATTTTCTTAAAGTATAATATCTTAAAAATATTGTGTAAAAATATGAAGTGAATTCGACAAATACTTTTCGAGTTATTCAACAATTTACAACGGGCGCTCGGGCGCTCCAGAGCAGATAGCTAAACTTTATATGCGTTTTTCTCAAAACTATGTTTTTCAAACTGGTGAACACTGTAACTTAAAAACCGCTACGTAGATTTCAATAAAATTTATACAGCTTTTGAAAAACATAAAAACTTGTGCCTGATCGAAGGATTTTTTTTTTTTCAAAAACTTCGATTTTTTTTTAACAATTAACTGTTGGTTTTTCTTTCTAAAATCTGGAAAAAATTTTCTGAGGCCGCCATTTTGTTCATTTTGAAAAAAAAAAAAAGCTTCGATCCGGCCCGAGATTATCTATTAATAAAACTAATTTCTCTTGTCCGATTGATTTTAGATGTATCTCCAAGGAGTTGTGATGTTCACCGCAAGGGACTTCTGGAGAAACGGGCTTCACACAAACAGCGATAACTTTTGCAATTATTAATTTTTTTTTTTGAAATTTTGGTGAAGTCAAGTTAAAACATGATGTTTTTATGCTATGTTTTTTTTTTTTGTTAAATAAATTAATTAAGTAGCAAAAAAAAATTCGTGAAAATCATCATTTTTTCGAGCCTCTGACTACCCCTAACCCCTTAATAAAAAAGGGAATAAAATACAATTTTTTTTGACAGCTTATATATTATAAATTTGATATTATAATGATTTTCGCCCACGCAATATTTGTCGTGTCCATTCTTTATGTACCTATGTATTGTATTGAAGGATTACTTTTGTACAGTACGAAAAATCAAAAAACTGGATACACAGCAAGCAAACATTGCGCTTTATTTAAATTTCTTATATCCAGATTTTACTGTATTTACAACTTTGATTAAGTTCACAATATTTTGATGTAAAATTCTTTTAAATTTAGTACTCAAAGGCACTCGTACAGCACTTCAGCTTATAAGCTCGAGTTGCTTCCTCTGCGGTGTCATTCGCCCGTCGTTTTGTTTATGTTTGGCATTTTGGTGCTTTAGTGGCGTTTAAAAGTTGCTTTGTTGTTGGCTTTGAGTAACTCGCTGGGCTGGTTGGTTGGATGATTGCTTGACTAGCTGGTTGGTTGGTTGCTTGCTTGCCTGCTCGGTTAGGTGGGCAGTTGTGAGCTTCCGCTTCGTTGACTTCACTTTGTATGGGAATTTGAATTTAAATGAAGTTTTACCCAAGTACGAGCGTGAAGTTTATAAGTACTACTACGGGTTTAATAAGTTAATCTAAAAGTTAAAGTGATATTTGGGTTGACTATTTTTGTGAAACAAGCTTAAAACAAAAATACAAGAGCAGAACATGAAGTTGAATGAAAAAAAAAACGAAAACGTAACTAAGCTTCAGGTATTCGCCCGTATATGCGAAATTCGTGATGTTCAGCTTAATTTACTTACATACTTACGTACGTACGTATACTTAGGTATATATACAGCGCATTCACGAAGTATTTTAAGTTTTAATGGCAAAAAAAGAAAAGCGCGCAAATTATTTTTTATACTTAATTTATTTTTGTACGCCAAATTGTTTATTTTCATTCTGCTTCGCAAATACTAATTTTTTTTACTGGGCTATTACAGCCCGGCCCAACTTGTGATGAGTCAGAGTCAGAGCCAAATATAAAGCCATATCGGGAGACAGTCGCCACATACAACCAGGCTGTTAGTCAGACAGAGCCACAGCACGTTTTAAATGCGTCGCATTCAAGTGCGCGAGTACAATAATTTACATTTGTACATGAAGTGTGACTTTACGGTCGACGGTTGCGCGCGTACAGATACAACAATGACACAGTATGGAGCTGTATTTACACGCAGAAAAATTAATGAGTGGGGTGTACGTAATTCAATTAAGATTGCAAATTCAATTGACAGCCAAGGGCCTTGAGTGAGTTTAAAAAGAGAATGCGTTGGAAGGACTAGAAGGGGAAATGTAGGTTTCAACAAGCAAACTAGTTTTAGTAGTTAATGTGCTGTAAAAGGTGTGACTGACGAATCTAAACATTCAAGGCGGAGGCTTGGACTGTTATAATTTGTGGAGTGCGTCTCGAGGCAATACCGTTAGCTTTCAAAAATGTACATATGTGTGTACGAAATTATTCCAATCGGCTTTGTCGAATTTTCCTTTTCAAATTTTATTTTAACATATATTAAATATTTGTTATTCACCTAATGAGTGGAGATATGAAAGTAAAGGTTGTGTTTATTCCAAAGAACTGATGGTATAGTTCTATATTTTATGTATAGCAGCATGGCACTAGTTTGTTAATTTTTATCGGGCCATTTCTGTCGCGGATTTACCAAAAAATCGGGAGCCTGGGTGTCTCACGAGCTCAACGAAAACAATAAACAAAGTCGCCTTCAAATTACTTCTCAGCATCTCGCCCGCTTTCGAGCCACAGGCGGTCATAAACATCGCTTTTTGTACCGAATCGTCACGGGAGATGAGAAATCGTGCCTATACATCAATATGAAGTAAAGAAAGGATTGGGTGGCTCCACGAGATACGCCAAAGCCGAGAGTCAAGCCAGATCTTCATCCAAAGAGGATCATGATAAGTGTTTGGTGGGTCTGGGAGTGCATGTTGCACTGGGAAATGCTCGAAAAGAATGCCACGATCAACAAGGAGCTCTACATTGCCCAGCTACACCGCGTGAATGCGGCTATGAGGCTATTCAACTGAATGGACCTGAGTGACATGATCCAATCATACTCCTTCACGACAAGCCAAGTCGTCAAAGCCGCACTCCAAAAGCTCGAATAGGAGGTCCTCCAACATCGGCGGTATTCTCTAGACCTTGCACCGATCGATTGCCATCTTTACGGCACTCTGTCAAGCTATATGAAGGGCGTTACCTTCGATAACAAATAGGTCCTTAAAAACAGGTTCAACTACTTCTTTGACACCGACTTTTTCCGATTTTTGGCGGAACGGCATCAACAAATTGGTCGAGAGTTGGGAAAAGGTTGTAAACAGCAACGGCGAATATATAATTGATTAACTTATTGTTTTTTGTTTAAGGGGTTAGAGATAGACGGAATTTTCAAAAAAATTGATTTTTTTTTACAGTAAAAATATTGTGTGAAAATATGATGTGAATCCGACAAATACTTTTCGAGTTATTCAACAATTAACACAGGGCGCTCGGGCGCTCCGGAGCGTTCGAGAGCAAGTAGCAAAACTTTAAGTGCGTTTTTCTCAAAACTATGTTTTTTGAACTGGTGATCACTGTAACTTGAAAATCGCTTGGAAGATTTCAATAAAATGTATACTGCTTTTGAAAAACAACAAAAACTCGTGCTTGAACGAAGGATTTTTTTTGAAAATTTCGATTTTTTTTTAACAATTCATTGTCGGTTTTTTTCGAAAATCTGAAAAAAATTCCTGAGGCCTCCATATTGTTAATTTTGAAAAAAAGTTTCGATCAGGCACAAGATTATCTATGAATAAAGTAAATTTCTCTTGTCCTATTGATTTTAGATGAATCTCCCAGGAATTGTGATGATCACCGCAAGGGACTTCTGGACAAACGGGTTTCGCACAAATAGCGATAACTTTTACAATTATTAATTTTGTTTTTGAAATTTGGCTAAAGTCAAGTCGAAATATGATATATTAATGCTATGTTTTTATTTTTTTTTAAATAAAGCAATTGACTGGCAAAAACAAAAATTATTGAAAATCATCATTTTTTCGGGCCTCTGACTACCCCTAACCCCTTAAATAAAAGCATTCGGTAAAAATGCTACGAAGTTATTCTCCAACTTAATGAATTATGAAAATTCAGTAATTTTTAAAACAAGAAAAATAAATTATTTTCTTTAAAAATGGCTTTATATGTTAAAAAAAATCCTAACAGTGTATTCTATTTGCAAATGTTTTGCTAGACTCTGCTCGTATTGTTTTTGTATGTTTGTTTGTATGTACATTGTAGGCTGACTCATCAACTTAGTCAACTGATCTTCAAAACTTAATTTAATATACAGCCTGACTTTTTTGTATTACATTTACACAGATTTTTACATATCTATGCAAACTTATTCGCATGATTTTTGTAAGACCCTTCCATTGTGTGCTCGTTGCCGTTTTCGCTACCGCCGTAAGTTACGCCATCGCTCAGCCAGCGAAATGTTTACCTACACACACTCATACCACACATCACTGTTTTTGTAATATCAAACTTCTAAATATGGTGAAAACTAATTTGCATGCAAAAGCGATCGCCGCAAGCCCAATCACAGTAGCCGCTATTGTTGAGTGCTGCTGCTGTTTTCAGTCAATTATTGTGTGGATATGCATTCATTTAGAATTTTAATTAGAAATTTGATCAAATCACTGCGTTTTACTACACTTGCACACATACATACATATGTGTAATTACACACGAGTATCGACAATGTGCATCGTAAAATGAGCTTTACTATCTTTGCGTAATGACTGGGACGCTGACAGGCGGCGAATGAATTGTTGCGCTGCCGATTAGAATATTCCCCTTGGGGTAATGTGGTGAGTGTGTGGTGAGTGTTTATAAATTAACTAGATATATAATATTTATGTATAACGCATTAGCCAAAACTCACGGCTTCGCACGCGTGACCATTTTTCCATAACGCAGTAATTTCAATCAAAGAGGAGTAAACATTTAAGAATATTTTCTTTGTTTTTACAACTCAGTTTGCACAAAGTAAATATATAAATTTAGAAGAAGTTTGAGTTTTTTGTGCCGTTTTTAAATAAAAAAAATTAAATAATTTAAATAAAAAAAAAATTAATTTTAAATAAAAAAAAATTTATTTTAAATAAAAAAAAATAAATTTTAAATAAAAAAAAAAATAATTTTAAATAAAAAAAATTAAAGCTAAGATTTTTATGGGCAAAAACTGGGCATATCGATAGACGAAAAGAAATTTTTCTATTAAAATAGACTTTCATTCAAAATTGAAAATAACGCGCCGGTTCGACCTTCCATGTAAGAATTCTATGTAATGGCCCATTTTTGGGGAAACGAATTTTTCTGGAAACCGTAAACTTCACTGGTATCCTGAAGATGAAAGTATTAGTTCCCAAAATCATTTTGATGTTTATGCTGAACACATGGAGCATTGTAGGAATAGGGCAAGGGTGTGTACTGACGGTGGTACAGAGCAAAGTGTATGAACCGCTTCGTAGTGTCAGTCTCGTTACTTAATCTCCACACTTCGTGATTTAGAATAGTACAAATAATATCCAATTGATCTATTGGTGCAAACAATTTTATGAAAAATACAATTCTCATTTTCGGGGCTATTCGTCAAATGTTAAATGCGGTTTTCTCGAAATCACTGTTTTTCAACTGGCGGGAAGGATTACTTAAAATCTGCTCCTTGACTTGATTTTGAATTTAAAAATACATATTGCGATTTTTATTTTCTTTCAACAAATTGAAACCATACAGCTTTATGCCACCTCCGCACATCCGGGGGTTAATATGATTTTGATTTTCCAATTTTAATTTTTTTGTTTTATTTGGTGAAGCAGAGACCACCGACTGTTTAATCGAGACTTCTAACATTTGAGAATCTGCTACCCAATTACTTAATATGAACAGACAAGTATATTGAAGCACATTGCCTGCTATTTTTTTTATTTCCTTTTCTCAACGCAATTCATGCGTGGGGCAATAATTCCTTTGTTACAATTTTTGACTCTTCGGCAGAAATTGTTTATTATTTGCCTGCTTCTTATTCACTTTTTCTGACAAAAAATAAACAACAAAAAAACAAAAAAAAAATAAAAAAAAATAAAAATAAAATAAAATAAAACTTTACAAAATAAACATCAAAAATACAAAAAAATGTACGTATTGCCTGCTTCGTATTCACTTTATAAACAAACAAAAAAATATACAAAAAAAAGTAAATGAAATTACAAAAAAATAATAACAAAAAAATAAAATAAAAATTTAAAAAATAAACGTCCAAAATACAGAAAAAAATTTTAATTCAAAAACAGTAACAAAAAAAAAATTTTAAATACAAAACAAAAAAAAATTAAAAACAAAAAAAAAAGTTAAAAATAAAAAAAAACCTAAATATACAAAAAAGTTACATATTGCCTTCGTATTCACTTTTTCTGATAAAATATAAACAAACAAAAAATAGAAAAAAAATTAAATAAGAAGAAATGAATAACAAATAAATATAAAATAAAAATTTAATTCAAAAACAGTAACAAAAACCAAAATTGATAAAAAAAGTAAAAATACAAAACAAAAAAAAAAAAATTTATAAAAATTAAAAAAATTAAAACCTAAAAATACAAAAAAATTACATATTGCCTGCTTCGTATTCACTTTTTCTGACAAAAAAAAAAAAAAAAAAAATTAAATAAGAAAAAATTAATAACAAAAAAATTAAATAAAAATTTAAAAAATAAACATCAAACATGCAAGAGAAAATTTAATTCAAAAGCAGTAACAAAAAAAAATTCAGAAAAAAATTAAAAATAAAAAACAAAAAAAAAAAAATGAAAAACAAATACACAAAAAAAAGGATTGGAACATTTGCCTAGACTCTGGATGAAAAAGCTCGAACTATTTTCGTGTCAAAAAATTAATGGAATAAAAGTGTATTCGCGTTCTTACGAAATAGTCGAGAAATGGTAGACACATAAAAAATCGGTATCTGTCGAGTAATTTCAGATCTCAATTTTCATTGAAAAATATTGAAATTTTGGAGAATGACAGTGAATCAGCGGAGGACCTTCGAAAAAAGTAGTTATGTGGTGTAGATCAGAACTCGCAACAAAATCACCTAAAATTAAAAAAATTAAAATGCATTTTTAGGGGATATGCTTCTCGAGGTATCCATGGGAAGACTTTTTCCTTTAGATTTAAAATTTTTTCGCAGTACTTGAAAACAAAAAAAAAAGAAAACAGATTTGCGTTAAAAGAAGGCGGCTAATTTGTTGTGAGATTAATAAGTATTCAAAAACAAGCTCCCAGGATGACCTGGTGAGTTATGTGAAGAAGCACTGTGCAAAAATTGGTCCATTAAGTTTTGAGTTATAAAGTATAGAACTTCAAAAATAACAATCGTTTCTGCAATCACCTCCTCGGGTGAATAAAATATTTTTCCCGTCAGCCATTTCTTCAAAATAGCGAACAAATAATAGTCCGAGGCATCCGAGGGAGGCAAGTCTGGACTATAGGGAGGATATGAAACTAGTTGAAATTCTATTGACATTAAGGGGTTATATCCACTTGTGATTTTCAAAAAATCGAATTTTTTTTTTTTTCATTTTTTGAATGTACATATATTTAAGAATATTCTCTGAAAATTTCAAATCGATCCGACAATTAGTTTCGAAGATATGAGCGTATTAGTAAGAACGTCTCCGAGCGTTCGAAAGTAGGCGGAGCACGAGCCGGAGTAGCACCTGGTTCTGCTAGCCGCTATACTTTTGTTCTCCACTTATATTGTGTTTGGGACCCTAAGATAATAATACAAAGGTCTAGTTTATACCTGAAACCTATTGTATGCAGCAGGAATCTGCATAAACCCCCATTTAGTTTAAGTTATAGAAAATACTTTGTATTATTCCTACAGGCATTCTTTCTTTGTTATACCTACAGGCATTCCTTCTAAAATAACAGTAGAAACATCCGATCTCTGTAACCGTACCAAAAATTAGCATGTACATACATATAATATTGTTATCATATTTGTTTTTCCATCTGCATTTTTCGTTAAGCTAACAGTGCCTGCTTTGCAGATTTGATACTATAAATAAGGTTGCGAAAATACATTGCACCCTCTTCTACTTGGTGCGTGAACAAATCCACATATTGTTTTTCACTCGGAATTTTAAGTTAAAAATATGTGAACTCATCAGTTAAAAGTGATCTTCCACGTGGACAAGTTGTGTTTCTGCTCAGTTTGTGTATTTCTCAGTGTGTATAGTTTAATTAATTAAAGTAAAAAATGCCTCGCAAAATTAGCAGAGAAACTCGTAGAACTTCCAAAGCACAGTTGTCTCGAAGAAATAAACGGAAGAACGTTTTTAATCCGAAAACCGTGGAATATGATGAGAGCAGTTTCAGCGCCTCAGCAAAAAAATTTAAAGCGCAAGAGGAAATATATGTAACTCGCGATACGTCAGTTGAATATAGAATTTTAAATTTTATAACTGTGTTTACGGCTATTAGTGAGTATGTATTGTGTAAAACTTGCCGTGAGCCAGTAAAATTTGAAACAGCCTCAGAACGTGGACTTGGTTTCAAAATTGTTATCTTATGTGATAAATGTAATCCTCGTAGTGTAAACTCTTGTAACTATGTCAAACACTCGTATGAAATAAATCGACGATTTATATTTGTGATGAGAACCCTTGGGTTAGGTTTGAAAGGTGCTACTCAATTTTGTGGGCTAATGGACATGCCAGCTTTTTTGCTCCAAACTTCATATGATATGATCGTTAAAAATATCCACGAATGTGTCTCAGTAGTCACAGATAAACTTTTAAAAAAAGCTTGTGTTGAGGAAATGAATGCCACGGCTGAACAGCAAGGTGATGAACATAAGAGTGATTTAACAGTCTCGGGAGATGGAACTTGGAAAAAAAGAGGATTTACTTCTCTATTTGGAGTTACATCTCTAATTGGATACTACAGTGGAAAAAAATTGATCTTTTAGTTAAAAGCTCTTACTGTAAGCAATGCGAGCCTTGGAAATCTCACAAGGATACGACTGAATATCAGGAATGGTGGGAAGAGCACAAAGACGTATGCTCAGCTAACCACAAGGGGTCATCAGGAAAAATGGAAGTTGATGCTGTTATTACCATGTTCAAACGTTCATTGGAAAAGTTTCAAGTTCGTTTTATAAACTACATCGGTGATGGTGACTCTAAAACTTATTCGGGGATTTTGAAGGCTGCTCCTTATGGTGAGACAGAAGTAACGAAGAAAGAATGTATTGGGCATGTTCAAAAAAGAATGGGCAAACGGCTAAGAGACATAGTAAATAATACAGTAGAAGAAATGAAAGATAAGAATGGAAAAACAAAAAAAAAAAGTTACTTGGTGGCAAAGGTAAATTGACTGGGAAACTTATTGATAAATTAACTGTTTACTATGGTTTAGCGATTAGGAGACACTGTGATTCTGTTGACAGTATGTATAAAGCCATTTGGGCATCTTATTTCCATAACTGCTCTACAGATAAAAACCCTCAGCATGATAATTGCCCTATAGGAGAAAACTCGTGGTGTTCGTGGCAAAAAGCGCGAGCCTTGGGAACTTGGCCCAGCTATAAACATGATTATGAGGCCTTACCACCTGATGTTGCATCAGCTATTTTTCCAATTTACGAAGATCTAAGTAACAAAAAATTATTGGAACGATGCGTTGGTGGTTTTACCCAGAACAATAATGAAAGTTATAATCAGCTGATATGGAAAATAACTCCAAAAATTATTCCAGCTGGCTCTAAAATTATTGAAATAGCTGCAAACATTGCAGCCGGGGTCTTTAATGAAGGTAAAACATCTCTTCTTTATTATATGAGTGCTATGGGATTATCACTTGGACCCAATGCTCATTCCTACGTGAGCAAAGAGGACGCAGAGCGCATCTCAATTTCGGACGCAAGAGCGCAAGGGTCGACGCGCGAGGGGAGAATGGCTCGTAGACAACAACAACTAAACATTTTGGACGCAAACGACGAAGCAGAGGGTTCCTCTTATGGTGCTGGAATAGATGACACGATGTAAGTTGAAAAAAAAAATTTTTAATTTAGTGTAAATCGTTCCCGAAACTTTAAACGCGTTTATCTCAAAACCGTGTTTTCAGAGTCGGTGAGCAAAATTTCTCCGAAACCGCTAAACCGATCGGTTTGAAATTTTCACACGACTTACTCAGATATATTTTTCAGGTAATGATCGAAGGAATAAGGTTTTGGACAATAATTTCGATTTTTTAAGCCACTTTGAAGTGAAAAATTTTCATGAAAAACTGAATTTTTTTTTTGAACAGCCGCCATTTTGTCAAAAATCAAAATTTTGACTAGACCTTCGATCATTACCTATATTTATTTATTACTAAACTAAATATTTTTGGTTTTTGGTTTTCAGATAATTTGGACCAGAGATATCTTGCTCACCGCCAAGCACTTTTTTTTGGAGGTCTTTCCGCAGATCATCTACAGGAGCTAGGGGATCCAATATTTTTTAAAATAAACCACTGATTGTTAAAGTACATTAAATTCTGTTTAATTACATTTTGTTCATTAATGTATAAAATAAAATGCCTCTTTGGAAAAAATTCACAAAAAAACGCGTTTTTTCTGCCTCGCAAGTGGATATAACCCCTTAATTTTGCGATCACAATTGTTGAGGTGTGAGCTGGTGCGCTGTCGTGATGAAAAAAGACTTGCTTGGAAATCACTTCACTTCTCCGATTGAAACGAATGCCAAACACAAAGAAATAGATCGATCTGGCTAAAACTTGGGGTGTGTTCTCTCAAGAGATGCTACTAACTAAATATAACCTCGATACGTGCCAGTAGTGCCATCTCTTTGCCTTTGCACGGACGGGTCAAACGAGCCTCGTAGAAACTGGTTTGGAGTGACGGGTGTGCAAATAGTCATAACTTCGCCAATTTTGCTGTGAACGAATTGTAATTTTGACACGTTGTTCTTAAGATATTGTGCATTAATTAAAAAACAAAATAATAAACAACAAAAAATAGAAAATAAAAAAAGCAAGAAAAAAACCAAGAAAAAAAAGAAAAAACTAAAAAGAAGAAAAAATACAATACTAAATAAAAAATTTAAATGAAAATTTAAATAAAGAAAAAATATAAATTAAAATTACAACAAAAGTGTTACTACTTTAGCTTTTTTGGTTTCACTGGCACAGGGCAAAAATATAATATATAACTATTGGGCGTGTTCCTTAGCTAATGGCGAGCTGTGTACCTACATGCGTTCCCATAATTACACTTATTGCCCATTTAAAGATCACTTACAGCATTAAATACTTTTTGTTAAACCATTGTAACTTTTCGAAAATTTAACAGAAATGGAAAAAAAATCTTTGCATGTTAAGAAAAAAAAACTGATGAAACATAAAATTAACGAATCGACTAAAATTAAACGATACAGTAAAAAATAGAGTACACTCATAAACGCAAATAAACTGGCAACACGAAAGTTAGCGGCAGCAGAAATGGAAGAGTGAGGAAGCGGGGGCAGTGGCAACCAACGTATGTACATATGTATTGCAGTTTCACAAGTAGCCGCCCCCCGCAGCTGCCATTATGCGAGCAACAACGAATAGCCGAACGGACGATGATTAAAACTTTAGGTAAGCCAAACGGACAGACGGATGGTCGCTGTTGGCTTGCTGCTGCATGTTATTTGATTTTTTGATTTAGCAATCAAATTGCACCGCTGTGCGTGTAGTAAATTGTTGGTTAGAGAATTGCTGGGCGCTGACTTGAATTACCGCGCTTGAATTGTTAACAACACGTCCATGTTGTTTCTTTTTTTTTTTTTGCTATGCGAACAATGGCATAACGCCTAATTTTTAACGAAAATGAGTAGCGCAACCGGTGGAAGGCTGTTGGAGGGAGAACTAAGTTTGGGAGCTAATTTTAATAGGCGAAAGACGTGAGTACATGAACATCAATTTGTTACATCGCATGTGGGTTTTTTTGGAATAATAAATTTGGAAATTTCGCAATTTTACATATTGCCACTGTATTTGCCGCCGTTATTTTAAAACGACACCCGCCCTAGGCGAGTGGGTTGGTAAGTGAATGCCAAGTAGTTGGTTCGATGCCTGCGAACGGCGGAGTGTAGTCATCTGTCATGGAGCAGTTTCACAACTTCATCAACTGTTGTGCGGAGTCGGCATAAAACTGCAGTGTCGGTACTTTCATTTGTAGGATAGCATCACA
>JAYXIM010056089.1:0-18033 GCA_037575425.1 Anastrepha fraterculus | reverse complement strand
ATAAAGAAATCGATAAATGTACGTAGTTAGAGTTTGTCAAGAAAGTTTTTTCACAAACTAAAATATTCAACACATTGCTACTTCTTTAAGTAAAGCCATCGCTTCTTGTTAAATTTGGAGAGCAGTTCAAATTATTTCATTAACTTAAATATTGGATTGGGGAATGAGTTCATAGCCTCTTTGCATTTTATTTTATTTTGCAACGATTTGTTAACTATTTGGCAAAGGGTAAGTATTAGGGCGGGTCGATTTAAAAATCGCTCATTGCTCTGAGAAAATCGTATTCTAGGGATCAAAATAAGAAACTTTGCCGAAGGAACCATTCCTCTAAAACGAATTCTGATGTCCCCCAATTTAAAAATATCACCATTTTTGGCCTTTACATGAAAAAATCAGCTAAATGGCTATGTTTTTTTCTTTATTTTTATTTATTTGTAATAATATCTATTTTTTCTCTTAAGAAATTTATTTAGTCAGAATATATGTAAATGAAAAAATTAATTTAAGTGAGTTATAGAAAAGAAACTAAAAAGTTCGACCCAAATTGGGGGACATCAGATTCCTAGAATACGATTTTCACAGAGCAATGGACGATTTTTTTGCCTCCCCATAAATCGGCCCGGCCTAGTAAGTATTCATTCGACGGAACTTTATCGGCTCTACAAAACTATGTTTATTGGGTTTTTGAGCTATTTAATTTTTTATTAGATTTGTCGCTTAGAAATGGAATACTGATGAGTCAAAAACCGGCATTTTCGATACCTGCTCTGCTTTGCTTTTTATTGAAGTCAAAAGGCGAAGCAGTCCGGAATATTTGCGACATATATGGAGAAGGTGTCGTAAGCAAGTCCACAGCATGGAAATGGTTGGGAAAGTTCAAAAACGGCGACTTTGACGTCCCGCCGCGGAAGGCCTTCTGAATTCGATGAAGAACGTCTCAAATCACTTTTGAAGAAGAACAGTTACCAAACCAATAGTGAATTGGCGGGAAAAATGAACTGAGATCATAAAACGATTCTCAATCACCTGTATTCAATGGGATTTACAGAAATATTGGTAGCCTGGTGTCTCACGAGCTCACTGAACAAAGCTCAAAAACAAAGAAAGTCGTTTTCAAATTGCTTCTAAGCATCTCGCCCGCCCGCGATTTTGTACCGAATCGTCACCAGAGATGAGAAAAGGTGCCTATACATCAATATGAAACAAATAAAGGAGTAGGTGGCTCCAGAAGATAAGCTAAAGCCGGGAGTCAAGCCAGATCTTCATCCAAAGAACATGATGATATGTGTTTGGTGGAACTGGGAGGGCAAGGCACACTGGCAAATGCTCGAAAAGAATGCCACGATCAACAAGGAGTTCAGCTACACCGCGTGAATGAGGCTATTCGACTGAAAAGGCATAATCAAACCATATTCCTTCACGACAATGCCGGGCCCCATGTTGCACAAGTCGTCAAAGCCGCACTATAAGAGGTCGAATGGGAGGTCCTTCAGTATACCTCGTATTCTCCGCACCTTGCATCGACTGATTACCATCTTTTCCGCTCCCTGTCAAACCTCAAATAACAAAGAGGCCGGTAAAAACTGGCTCAACAGCTTAACAACCTCTTTGACACCAGACCAAGCGATTTTTGGCGTAACAGTTTCAACAAATTGGTCCACAGATGGGAAGAGGTTGTAAATAGCAACGGCTAATATATATATGTATATATCATCAACTTGTTGAGCAAATTATTGTTTTTGGTTTAAATAAAAGTCTTCGGTAAAAACGCTACGTGCCTTTAATAATACCGATATTTACGATTAATTCGTAACGGTAAATGTTTTGAATCCACCAAAGCAAGCAAAAACAAAACAAATACCTACTTCTCTCAGCTGCCAAGCAAATGTTTTTGCAAATCTACTTTCGCCATCTTTTTTTAATTGATATACCGTTTGATATCCTGTTATTTCACTGAGTTATTACACACGCGTTAGTCATCATCTCCTTTGACGTTTTTTAAATGGAAAATTTACAATTTAAAACAATGAATTTGAATTCAATCAAAAAGCCAATAAAACTAACTAAAATCTATTATGTTTCGTTTTAATGAGTTTTATGAGTTTTCTCTGAACGAGTTTGTGTACACAAATGCAATTAATTTCAATTAAACTCTTTATTTACTCTTCAATTATCAAACGACTCTCAATATTTACACACTACTTAATTACAGGTGTTTATACGCGTATTCATTTTTTGCATCCTCTCACTGAAAATACAATGGAGTAAAAATGACAAAGAGCTGCACTCTGTCAAATACAATTATTTAGAGTAAATAACGAAATCAAACCCAAATCTGCTTAGCTCATTATTAGAGTAAATGAAATCACTAACAAATTAAACGGTGATTTATAGCAAAACAATTTCGATTTTATTTCTGCCGTTATTAAACATTTGCAAATCTAATTATGAACTTACATTAGTCCACATACACATATGTAAGTCTATAAGCACTGTTTAATTTTCTGTGTAAATCATTTAACACATAATTACTAATAACTGCCCTATAAAAAACCAATTTCATATAAGTTATATATGCATCCGGTGGTAGATATGGATATAAAGGGTCTTTCAAAAGGCGCGATTAGAGTGTGTTTTAAAATAAAGCATCAACAAATTTAGATTCTTTCAGGTTTCACTACTTCTGAACAATTATACGTGAAAAATGGAATCATTTAAAAGTCCACCATGAGTATGTCTACAAGCTGCCATACCAGAATTCAAATTTTGGAAACTCGCTCCCATATTATCATACTGAGTTTAGTAACCTTCAGCTCTATCTCATTCGCATAGACTTCACTTTTGAAAAACCCTCGCCAAAAATAGTTTTATGGCGTTAGTTCGATGATTTAAGTGGCCCGTTTATGTCACCATTACGTGAGATTGATCGCCCAAGAAGCTTAATTCGCAATAATATAATGTTTTCTTAAGTTGTGTGACTTAATGACTCCATCTTGTGTAAACTAAAGATCGTCTATGTATGTATATTTCCTCAGGGCAGGCCACAAAAACTCTTCAACCAAGTGTCTAAAGCGATGCCCATTGGCAAGAACAGCTCTTTAAATTTCAATTTTGAAAAAAAAAAACAGGTCAATTATTCCACCAGCCCTAAAGCATACCAATCAATACACTTTAGTGGATGTTATGATTTTTCAGAAATTAATGGAGGGTTTTCTTCACCTCATATGTGGCAATATTATTATGTGGCAAGTTCAGTGTGAAATGAGCTCCGTCACTAACGATGATTTTCCTTAAAATACCAGCACCATCTTCAAAGAACCAATTCACGAAATTTCTGCTCCGAAATCGAATTGAAATTAAAAAAAAAAATCGAGCCATGAAATACCGAGAGATTTGGTAACTCCTAAAACACTCAAGCTAAAAAGCCCAGTGCATTTAAAGCTCTGGATAGTAAAAGACTATCTCACTATTTACTCAAGAAGGCAAGGAGAGAAGTAACAGAAAGGAAAAGATAGAATAAAACAAAGACATAGAGGTACACCTGTGAGAATTTTCCAGATTCTTTGGCAAATCTGAGACTATCCCTCAGTTTGAGAGAACGAATGTTACACATTCTCATGCGATCGGAACACAAAATTCTGCTTTGACAATGATATGTTTGAATTCTTGTGCTTATTGAATTTTGTAAGCACGTAATTGCACATCCTTATATAAAATCCGCAAAGCAGTTGAGTCATGAATGCCTTATTGTTGAGAAAGTCGAGATATCGATGCTGAAAGTTGTTCAGCAAAACTTTGCACTAAAGGAGCAATTGTCTCAACAGTACGTCTAGATTTTGGTAAACCAGTCCATTTTCTATTACCAGCAGAACCAGTTTCTTCAAGTTTTTAAACCAACCTTTGAATTTTCAACTCATTCGGATGGTTATTTCCACTTAACACTTTACGAGTTTTGGGAAATGTTGTTCTTAAAAATCGACCATATTCATAATAAGTTCCTATAATTTTTGTTTTGTTTGGGCTCCAATTTCACGAATGGCAACTTCGATTTCGTGTTTTAAAGCATCAATCGTCTCTGGATGGTTCGCATAGCATTTGTCCTTAACGGCTCCCCACAAAAAATAGTCCAACGGCCTTAAATCACAGCTCCGAGGCGGCCAATTGATATCGGAATTCAAAAACGGTAGCCAAAAGTTCGAGTGTAACTTTGGCAGTGTGACAAGTTTTACCGTCCTGTTGAAACCAAATGTCGTTCATGTCATCCTATTCAATTTTTGGAAACAACTCGTTGAGCATGTCACGGTAACGCTCGTCATTTACTATAACCGCGGCTCCTCGCTCATTTTCGAAAAAAAATGGCCCGATGATGCCGCCAGACCAAAAACCGCACCAAACAGTGACTCGTTGTGGATGCATTTGCTTCTCTACAGTAACGTATGGATTTTCTGAGCCCCAAATCCGACAATTTTTCTTATTGACGTAGCCACCGATGTGAAAATGAGAAAAGAAGAAGAAGACTCACCACTTTGGAAATAGGTCTTCAATATTTCCCAATTTTGTTCAAGCGTATAGCGTCCCATTTCGTAAATGTCAAACCTTTAAGTAAACTATGAACACATTTAACATGACATGTGTGTTACCATTCTCAAAAAAATAGGTGGTTCAAAAAACAAACGCTATGTGGCCCACCCTGTACCACAGTCCACCATCAATGACGACATCAACGACAGCGCCTAAGCTTGAAATGGGGAGTCTCTAAATTACAAGCGAGGGTCAGTGACCCTATCGGAACCTGCTAGTGCTGACGCTATCTGTAAACCGATTATTAGACCGGCCAAGAGTTAGTTTGGCATAATTTAGCACTTACGTGCTTATGTCGTACAATGCGGATTCTATTGGTGGTGGCAGTTGAGAAGGAAAGTCGCAAAACGAAGTGGGAAGAGAGTAAGCTTCACTTGGTGACTCTAGTGGGCGTCTGTTAACGGAAGAAAGAAAAAACCACTGGATTTTGCCTAGGCGATTATCGCGCCAATCAAAAAGAAGAAGATATGTTATCTGAGCAGCAGTCCCTAAATATATTTTCTAAATGAACCAGCCGATGAATTCACAGGCTTTCAAAATATTTGATTTGTTCTAAGTAGAGTACAATGCAAAGCAATAATGGATTTTGACTGGATATATAACTGTTTATTTTTATAGAAAATACAAATAAATGCATTAAAACACAAATACTTTGGCTTTTCTCTTATGATGAATCCAGTTCCATACCGCTTTCTATAGCTTAGTGGATAAAAACCAACCCGGAAATTTCTTCAAAGGAAAGAAATCACATGACTTAAGCCGAGAGTTGAAAGACTTATCTATTGATTGGGCGATATAGTTGATTCGGTCATCGAAATTCAGCTACTATAAATGGCTATAAGATGTGTAGCACCAAGCTGCAGGAACCATTTAATATACCTGGACGATTAGCATTAACGTAAAAATAAACAAAAGACCAACATGAAGCATAAGACCAAAGAGCTGGTTCAGCAGGTATTTGAGTTAGATTCTCCATTCATAAAGGGTGTAGGCCCACCTTTGCGTGTCTTTAGTCTACTTTTGACCTCAAGTCAGCTTAGCAAAACCTAGACGAGGATATTGTGATCTAAAGACCGATAGTTTTTTGGCCATGGATTGATTAACTGTTTTTTTTTTTTGAAGGTTTTATACTTGAATTTAAATTTGAGTGTCAAGGATAAATTTAAATTTGCTAAAATAAGAAATTTTTGCCACTTAGTTTATACTTTATTATCATTTATTTGGCCAGCCAACTTTCTTCCAATGGCAGTGCATCATTAAGCTATTCTGGCACTATCCCAAGATAAAAGCTTCATATTTTGTGTCAAGTTATGAGTAGAGTGAATTTGCTCAGAACATTTATACAATGCATTTCATAGCCATAAGACAATTGATAACACAGGCTAACAAATAATTAATGACTTTTTATTATAATATATTTTATTGCTATGTAAAATCGATCGTAGAGAGAGAAATGTAATTTTCACGATATCGCTAAATAAACGTTTTGGACTAAAACAAAAAATGGTGGGTGGTAAAAATTTGTGGAACAACATCAAGACGCTCGCCAAAAATAGGAAGAGAAGCTAGGCCAGATACCTAATAGTAATATGCGCATCATTTATTTATTTTTATTAATTATTAAAAACTTGGAATATTTTGATAATGAAAACAAGTGTTACCTCAAACTAAACATAATTAAACTTTTTATCTTCATATATATACGAAAAGTGTTCAATAAGTATCGCGAATTTTGCGTTTTTTTTTCAAAAATTATTTTTTTATTCATTAATATCTATTTTGTCCGCTTCAAAGTAATCCCCATGAGATATTATGCTCTTGTGCCAACACTTTTTCCAATCTTCGAAGCACTTCAAAAAATCGTAAGCAAAACTTTTACATTCGACCGAACTTGGCGCGCTTTTTCCGGTCTTGGTTCGTGCGGCAGCTTCCATTGAAATGATTGAGCTTTGGTTTCCACGTCATAACCATAAACCCACGATTCATCACCAGTTAGACCCTCTTGAGCAAATTTGGGTCGTCGCGGACAGAGTCCAACATCCCATTTGCAATGTTCATGCGATGCTGCTTTGGGTCGAAATTGAGCAGTTTTGGTACGACAACCCGTGCTCAACCCGTCTCATGCCCAAATCATTGAAAAAATCGAATGGCACGAGCCAATCGTTATGTCTAGATCCTCAGCAACTTCTCTAACAGTGATTGGACGATTGACCAATTCCATTTTCTTCACTTCATCAATTTTTTCGTCTGTTGTTGAAGTGCTCGGCATGCCAGCGTCCGGCACGCTTTTCGTTGTCGTCGTTCATATCTTGTGGGCCTTCTGAGAACATTTTGTACCACCGATAAACGTTGCTTTGGTCCAAGTAGCTTCTCCTTATGACACTTAATTAGGTGAAACATTTTTTATTAGGCATAAAACTAAATATTAATAATATCTTCACAAGGTTTTTGGTTTTTCCCCTCTTAAAATTTCAAGAAAGGCAAGAATTTATTTAAAATTTCATTCCTTTTTAATTAAAAAATCTAAAGTGTAAGTGTAAAGATATAAAATATTAATAAAAAAAATGTCTCATCACATAAATCAAAGATTTTAAATCTAAAATCAACTATTTATTCCGCTTTTTAATTTGTCCCTGTTTTCTATTTTGAAAAAAAAAAAAATTATAAAACTTGAATACCTTGAATAGTTAAACTTTCATGGAAAATTAAGTTGGAATGAAAAACAAGAAATTTTATTATCTTTGCATCAACTTTTCATTTGCTTTTATCAGTTAACGGATTCAGATATTAGATAGTTTTATGATCTACCTTTCTTTCTTCAATCCAATACCCGTTTTTTTCGATAACACGAAAATTACATGACGACAAAAAGCAAGTGGATTTTTGGACTAACTAGCATACATACCGAAATATTACACTATGAAAGAAGTCAGTAATCAGGACGATTATTTAAAGTCTCGCTAATTTCATTGCAGAATTTTTTTTGATGCATTCAAATACTTAGAGTAATAACTAATTATTTTAATTGAGGTTTTTTTAAGATATATCTCCATAGTCTTAAGTCTGCATAGAACTTAACACTGGAGAAATAAAGTAACTGTAAAAATAAACGAAATACACTTGATCGAATTAGCCTAATTTTCAATTGAGTTTATGCTCAATGACAAATCAAACTGGGGCTGCAACCCCAACCAAGAAATTTAAGGGATTCCATTTACTTATAGAAAAATATTTCGGAATTTAGATTTTCATTGTGTGGAGAGAAAAGACAAAATAAAAATTGTTTTTTTGGCCAAAGCGGTCCACGGATTCTATTCCCCGACATTGATGGATGAACTTCGTCCTTGAACTCATTCATCGGAAAAAATGGTTTGTGAGATCCATCATAACCTACTACACATACAAGGAATTGTAAAGTGGAAGAAATGCTAAAGGTTGGAATAGGTAAAAAAAAATTAGGTACTGGATTGGAAACCGCAGAGAGCAGAGGTCGCGGTCCTCCAAAGAATAGTTGGAGAGGTCCGATATTGCGCGATATATCATATGGAACGACGAAAGAACAACAGCTCAGAACTGTGCACGATGAAAGAGTCTTGTCAAGGCCCTATGCTCCTGAGCGGAGTCAATAAGGAAAAAAAGTTAGATAAGACTGAGCTGGCAGGTCAAGAAGGGGACTCATATAGACCGAATACATTCAAAGTGTACCCATATATATTTGAACGAGTCCATGCGACTATTATGTGACCACGCACGTAACCACTCTAAAATATTTCACAAAAGGGTGGACTAAGATGGCCACACAGCTCAATCAGCTATAAATTTTCATTTTGCCATTTACACTTATGTGCGCATTATAGTTATGAAACGTACTGTATGCACACTAGCACATTGTATCATATATATATTGGAATTGTTCTATCTGTCTGTCCCCTCAGGCGTTTCATATGTACAATTTAATTACCTACCTTCTCGTAAGCCAAATTTAAAAATATAATTTTTATCAGCTCACACAGCTATAAGGACTTCGCAAAACAAGGGCTCTGAAGCTATTTGTCCCGTTATAATTGGCCAGCCAGTCACATCACTTGCCCGTTTATTATTTTGTTGGCACAAATCCATGTGTATCTCCCTCGTACTTATTACTTCTATGATCAACTGGCTTACCATCCACAGATACACCACCACCAGACTTATGGGATATAAGTTCGTTGGCATCAAGATTTTTTTCGTTTGCAGTGTAGTGTTGCTACGAGAGTTGCAAACCGTCTGGCCAGTGTCTTCCAATTAAATATTTCGCCTATGGCTTAAAAGCAATTTCTGCTTTTTGGCTTTTATTTTTATTCTTGCTTCTAATCGTGTTATACATACATATTTATTTACGGGTATATATGTAGATCTGCATATATATATAGATAAGCTAACATCACTGCCACTCAAGAGATGCGATGGACGGGACAAGACAAGTAAACCATAGGACCTTGCGACGTCTAATACAGCTGCTATGTAAAGGAGCGCAAATTCGGTTTGGGATTTGTTGTGGGTGAGAGACTTCATCACCAAGTACTGTCGTTCACTCCGGTGGACGAGCGTGTCGCAATAATCTGCATCAAAGCCCGTTTTTTTAACATCTCGCTAATTTGCGTCCAAGCCCCAATGGAAGATAACGACGATGCAACCAAAGATTTCTTCTATGAGCGCTTGGAACGTTCCTATGAGCGCTGCCTCCGCCACGACATAAAAATCGTGCTTGGCGACTTCAACGCCAGGGTGGGCAAGGAGGGAATTTTTGGTCCCACAGTCGGAAAATTCAGCCTTCCCAACGAAACATCTGGTAACGGACAGAGACTGATCGACTTCGCCGGGGCTCGAAACATGGTAGTCTGCAGCAGCAGATTCCAGCATAAAAAGATACACCAAGCTAGCTGGCTGTCTCCTGATCGACAAACGTGAAACCAGATCGATCATGTTGTGATAGATGGAAGACACGCTTCTAGTGTATTAGATACACGTACGATCCGAGGACCCAACATCGACTAGGATCATTACCTTGTTGCAGCCAAACTACGCACACGCCTCTGTACAGCAGAAAACTTACATCTACCAATGCAAAGAATGTTCGATATCGAAAAGCTGCAATCACAACAGACAGCCAGAAGATTCGTCACTCGACTATCACTCCTGCTCTCAGAGAGCAATCCCCAATCAACCGGCACGCACGAGCAATGGAGCAACATTTCTCGTTCCCTACGTACCGGCACCGAAGAAGAAATCGGATTCCGGCGAGCCCGAAAAAACAGTTGGTACGACGAGGAATGTCATGTTGCCGCAGAAAGAAAGTAAAAACAAAGACGGCGATCAGGTGACTGACGTACAGAGCAATCTTAAATTATGGAGGGAACACTTCTCGAATTTCTTAAATATTGACAGGTACGCATGTCACAGCGAATGTGAAGTTTCCTTGACCATGACGAGGTGAGAATAGCGATAACGCGGCTAAAGAACAACAAAGCCGCGGGCGCCGACGGACTGCCGGCTGAGCTATTCAAACATAGCGGCAAGAAGCTGGTAAGGTGCATGCATCAGCTCCTATGCAAAATATGGTCGGATGAAAGCGTGCCTGCCGATTGGAATTTAAGTGTGTTCTGCCCAATCCATAAGAAGGACGATCCTGCAATTTGTGCCAATTACCGCGGGATTAGTCTTCTAAATATCGCCTACAAGGTTCTAGCGAGCGTATTGTGTGAAAGGCTGAAGTCCACTGTCAACCAATTGATTGGAGCTTATCAGTGTGGCTTTAGACCTGGAAAGTCTACCATCGTCCAAATATTCACCATCGTCGGCTTTAACAACCACGCTGTTAGTTCTGCCTTCTCCAAGCTGCTGGTGAACGAGGCCAAAACGAAGTACCTCCTGTCTTCAAACAAACAGTCGGCGCACTCGTGCATCGGCACCCACGTCACTGTTGACAGTTATGATTTCGAGGTTGTAAATGACTTCGTATATTTAGGAACCAGCATTAACACCTTTAATAATGTCAGCCAGGAAGTCCAACGTAGAATCTATATTGCCAAGCAGTAAAGTCCTCTCTCGACAAACGAAAATAACACTCTACAAGGCTTTCATCATGCCCGTCCTAACGTATGGCGCAAAAGCGTGGACGATGACAATATCCGATGAAACGAGGCTTGGAGTATTTGAGAGAAAGATTCTGCGTAAAAAGGTTCAAGCAGTCATTTATCATTTTTGAGGTGATTTTTTTATTTCTATTTATTTATTTACTCATTATTTACATACTCCAATGGTCCGACAATGTGTAACAAGTGGCGCGTTAGAACTTTAAAATGTGCTACTCAAGCCTACGCGAAAAATCTGGAAACGACGAACATTTTTTCATGGAACCTTCAACTGTATTCTTTCTAAAAGAATCGGGCTATCAATTTCGCCATTAATGAGATCAAAGCTAAATAATACTGCCTGAAGAGTACCTCTGTCACCTATTGCGAAAAGACTAATCAATCGAATACGAGATTCGTATGATGGTTTCGGGTCTGAGAAATTGAGCGAAAGTAGTGCGAAACGCACAAATATTTCTTGAACCCTCTCTACTCGACTTATATGAACTGCATAATCTAATTTATACCAAACAAGAGTATAAAATCTTGAGAGTATATGGAGCAGTGAAGTGCGATGAGTGATGTAAGACACAAAAGCGAGCATAGCAGGGGAATTGGGAACGGCTTAACTCAATCTTTTGTTATTGTCAAATTACGCCGCCTTTATTAAATCTGAATCTACATGTTTTCGATTTTTCACAGTTTTAAAAATTGATTTGGATTTATAACAGCGAGCTTTTATTAAATTTTGCGTGAAAATGGATCCAATAGTGAGAAAATTTTCGAAATGTTAGGAAGAAAACAGCCGTTCACGAGTAGAATGAACGCTTCAGAAGAGGTGGTGAATCCATCGAGGATGACGAACGTAGTGGCAAGTTGTCGACATCGAAAACTCTTGAAAACATCAATAAATTGAAAAAAAAGTTGATTAAAAGTCAAGTTAATCATCAAAAAGCTGTAAGAGAACTTGAACATTGATTATGGAGCCGTTCGGGACATTGTAGGTAATGATTTTGGCTGTGCCGTATTGTTCGCAAAGGACCAAAATTTCATGCAAAAAAGGAGAGAAAGGACCGCGTTAATATCACCAAAAACATGGTTTCCAAGGCTAAATGTGACCCAACATTCATCAAACGCATCATTACTAGAGGCGAGATGTGGGCTTATGAGTACAACATGACATCCAGAACTATGGTACCATTCGGTAATTATGAAACGTTTACGTGACGAAATCAGCCAAAAGGGAAAGAATTTGTGGGAAAACAACTCGTAGATTTTGCTCCATAACAACGCGCTTTCGCACAATGCCATCATTACCCATGAATTTTTGACCAAGCACGAAATGAGTACCATTCAAGAGCCATCAAATTCATTTGATATGGCTGACTACGATTTTTTTTTGTTTGAATGGGTCAAAAACTACTACGGTAAACGCATTTAACAGCCGAAAAAAGTAGTAAAAAAATCGAAGACAGCTTAATGGCTATACCAGGAAAAGAGTTTCAGAAGTGTTTCAGGAACTGGATCAAACGTTGGGATAAGTGCGTTGTAGTTGATGCGAAGTACTTTGAAGGTGATTGTTTGAAGATGGCAAGCCTTTTTGCCACCTGTTAATTACGATGTATGTATAATAAAGAAAAACGCGACTGCTTCCCTTCACGCTAATATTTCAAGTGCCGTATTTATTCAAGCATAACTGAATTTATACAATATGTGTACATACAATTCCAATGACTCTCTTTAGTTCTTAGAACTTTACATGTTAGTTAGTTGTTGTTACATATTTGTCGCATATCGGTTTGCTTAGTAAGTAGGTAAAACTAATTTCAATACATGAGTAAGCGAGAAAGGTTATTGGAAAAATTGAGCGAAATGAGTAAATTTGCAAGAACGTTATGCAAAGGCAAATTCCAATGTGCAGACATAGCGGTCACTTTCAACCTTTAGGTGAACGTATGCGTTAACCCTTGGACATGCTCCCCCCGTTGAGAGCCTTGAGGGTTTTCAACTTCCTCTACTGGTAGTAGGCATAGCTTTGTGATTGCCCGCCGGGTGACACCTGTGCTAGTTTTGATGACTGCAACACGAACCACATCATCTTTACCCTTGATTAATTCGATAACTCGTCCCATTTGCCACTTCATGGGTGGAAGATTATCATCCTGAATTAGAACCAGTGCATTAGGTGGAATGTTTGGTGTCTTCGTACGCCATTTTCCGCGCTCTTGTAATTGCGTTAAGTAAGCAGTGCTCCAGGATTTCCAAAAGGATTGTTGTATGCGACAAGTCTTCTGCCACTGACTTAAACGATTGCAGTCGATACTAAGCAAGTTGGGCTCTGCCATGGCTGTGAGTGCTCCACCAGAAAGAAAGTGAGCAGGAGTCAAAACTTCAAGGTCGTCTGGGCTTTCTGAAATTGGACAGAGAGGTCTTGAATTTATAATAGCAGTAATTTGACACACTAGTGTCCGAAGCTCTTCAAAGCCGAGAACCGTAAAGCCAATGGCTCTGCGAAGGTGATATTTTGCGGTCTTGACCGCAGCTTCCCACAGACCGCCAAAATGTGGGGATCGGGGTGGTATAAAACGCCAATCAATTCCATCGTCAAGACATTGTTTGTGAACTTCGCTAATATGTTGTTCACTAAGAAACAGCGCTCGAATCTCTTTCAATTCATTTTTTGCGCCGACGAAATTGGTAGCATTATCTGACCAGATAACCCTAGGTTGCCCACGCAAGCAAGTAAATCGCTTTAATGAGGCCAAGAATGAATTTGTCGATAGATCTCTGACTAGCTCCAAATGAGTAGCCTTTGTTGCGAAACATATGAAGACGCAGATGTAGCATTTCGTTGGTGGTCTGTTTCGCACTTCGGATTTGTAGCTGAACGGGCCGCAAAAATCTACACCGGTGGTGTAGAAAGGGCGTTGACTCCGAACTCGCTCGGCTGGTAGATTACCCATTATGTGCCTCATGAGTATTGGTTTTGCGCGAAAACATCGCAAGCATTTGTTGAGTACAGCGGTCACGCTTTTTCTTCCTCCAAGAGGCCAATACTGCAAGCGAATTGTTGCAAGCAGCGCTTGAGGACCAGCATGAAGCAGCTTCTGATGAAAGTATTTAATGATACCATTTGTTAGTGGATGATGCTTTGGTAGCACGATGGGGTGCCTTGCATTGAAACTAAGATCTGCATTCTGAAGACGTCCACCAACTCGTATTAGTCCGGTCGCGTCCAGAAATGGGTTTAGCGAACGAAGATTGCTTGAAGAGCTGACTGCGCGTCCAGCCCTCAGCTCGTTGTAGTCGAGGCTCATGGCAGCTTTCTGCACCATACGAAGGAGCAAATGCGTTCCTGCTTCAATTTCTTCGAGGCTCAGTTGAGGCGATTCCCAGCGAATATTCGATTTAATTTTTAGAAAACGATTCACATACGCGTAGATCCTTCTCATAGAACGAAATTTATGTATATGTTTGCAGTCAATTGTATAGTCGATGATTTTAGGTGTCAAGATCAAAATTGTTTTCTTCCTTTCAAGTAATGCGTTGTCTACTTGCCTTATTTTAGGCCATTTGGCTTCATCCTCTTTCAAATATGATGGTCCTTCCTTCCATAATGTAGCTGCATCAAGTTCCTTGGGAGAGGCCCCTTTTGATAAGATATCTGCTGGATTGAGTTCGGTTGGCACATGCCTCCACAACATACCTTGAGTTAGTTCTTGAATGTTGCTTATCCGATTGGCGACAAATACATTAAAATTAGCGGCAACACTACTTACCCACGATAGGGTAATAGTGGAGTCTGACCAGCAGAAGAATTCATCCTTAAAAGGACCTAAAGTTTGGATAGAATTTAGCAACTCGGCTAACAACATTGCAGCGCACAGCTCTAATTTTGGAATTGAGAGTGTTTTCAATGGTGCAACGCGAGATTTGGAGCAGAGCAAAGATGTGCGAACTTCGCCGCCAATTTGTGATCGAACGTAAGCGCAGGCTCCATAGGCTGCCATACTGGCGTCGCAAAATCCGTGTATTTGAATGTTGTCTGCATCCAGCCCAACGAAACGAGGGAAGCTCATTTTTTCCACAAAATTCAAATTCGCACAGAGTTGAATCCAAGCAAAGTGTAATGACTGAGGAATGCTTTCGTCCCAATCTAGCTTCTCTTTCCACAAACTTTGTAAAAATACCTTAGCCTTTAGCACAACGGGACCAATGAGGCCAAGTGGATCGTAAAATCTAGCAATTACTGATAAGACGTTTCGTTTCGTTGCTCGTGCGGGTTCAGGAAGTGGATCCCAGAGGAAAAGAAAATGATCGCGTTTAGGGTCCCATGCCAGCCCTAAGGCTTTAGTGATATCAATGCCATCCCCGAACTTTAAAAATTTCTCACGATGTGCTGGGTCAATTTTTCGTAAAATGTTTACACTGTTTGAGCACCATTTTCTTAGTATGAAGTTACCCTTTTTTAAAAGCTGCTCCGTCTGTGTCATTATTTGTAACACTTGTTTCTCAGACGCTCCGCCTGATATTAGATCATCGACATAGAAGTCGCGCAAGACGATTTCTGAACCAAGGGGATAGTTCCTTGCTTCCTCAATTGCGAGCTGCTGCATTGCCCGAATGGCCAGAAATGCAGCGGGCTTGGTACCATAAGTGACTGTATCTAGCTTATATATCTTGAACTCCTGGTTGGGTTTATCGCGCCATAATATGCACTGCAAAAAACTATCAGATTTGGATATCTTGACGGCCCGATACATTTTGCAAATGTCGGCTGTCAAAGCGAATTTGTGCGATCGAAATCTTAACAACGTGTCAATTAATCTGGATTGTATTGTTGGACCTGACATCAACAGGTCGTTCAACGAAAATCCAGAACTGGTGGGAGCGGACGCATCAAATACTACGCGCAATTTAGTGGTGGTGCTGTCTGCCTTTATCACGCAGTGATGAGGTAGGAAGTTTGTGTGAACACCCCTGGGAATGACTCCTACCGGTGACATATGTTTAAGTTGAGCATATTCAGTTATGAACTTAGAATATTGTTCCTTTAACTCGGAGTTGTGTGTGAATCTTTTCTCGAGATTTTGAAAACGACGTACTGCTTGCGAATAAGAATCGCCTAATTGCGAAATACTTGATTTAAAAGGCAAACTAACTAAGTATTCTCCTAAAGTTAATCGACAATAATTGTTGATAAAGTGTTCTTCACAGGCCAAATCTTCCTTAGAACGCTTCACATTTTCCATAGTATGTCCTTCTACCTCCCAAAATTTTTTGACTAACTCATTAAGGTCGCAATCCATTCGATCAGATGTGCATTCCCTAATAGCAACGGAGTGTACAAATTTAGTTGAGGAGCAATCGAAATTTCCTGACACGACCCAACCTAACCTTGTTTTTTGCAGTACCGGTAGGCCTTTGCTTATGCGAATTTGTCCTACGCATAGCAGCTCAAAAAACAGACTAGCTCCGATCAAAAGATCAATTTTCTGGGATTTGAAAAAAGATGGATCCGCTAACGAGATATTGGATGGAATCTTCCATTCGACGTTCGAGATGTTTTCTTCAGGTTGATATGTGGTTATTGTTGGCACAACAACGGCCGAAATAGGTGTTGAATATGTACGATCTACCGATTGTAATAGCGTAGTTGCATACTCGCTCGAGGTTATGTCCGATTGACCGATTCCCGAAATATGTGTAGTAGCCTTTGACTTCTTAATTTGCAACTGATTAGCCATGTTTGCTGTTATGCAATGAAGTTGAGAAGCGGAATCAAGTAGGGCTCTGCACGGTATGAAAGTACCTTGACGACTTTTGAGCATCACAATGGCAGTGGCTAGCATTACTACACCTTTAGGAGATGGGTGAAAGGTCTGCTCGGGATGCCCTGCGACAAGGGATGTCTTGGCACTAGGAGGTGCACCTGTGTCTTGCGAAATTGTTTGCGGAGATTGCGAAAAATGAAGAAGTGTATTATGCTTAGCTGAGCAATGCTTGCAGCTGCTTGACTTACAATTTTTGACGACATGTCCCTTTTTTAGACAATTAATGCAAAGTTGATGCTTTTTAACTTCTTGAAAGCGTAACGAAGGTGAAAGGTTTAAAAATAGAGAACAAATGAAGATTGTATGTTGAGTTGCATTGCAAAATACACAATTTTTGCAATTTTTGATGGCGCTGGTGGTAACAAACGATTGACTACGATTATTTTTTCTACTTGTCACCTGTTTTGTGGGGGCTGCAGTAATTGTATTGACGCTTTCCAATATGCGAACTCTCCTTTCCAAAAAATTGGCAACAAGATCCCACGAAGGCAAATTTTGAGTTGGTGCTTCTTCTTCCCATTTCGCTTGAGTACCAATGTCTGCCTTGCTGATGACTAAATGCGTGAGTAAACCATCCAGCAACTCCTCATTTGTGGCGATGGTTTGTAATGCACGCAGATGACTAGTGACCTTGTCGCTGAGCTCCCGTAAGCAAACTGCTGAACCATCGGGTACTTTATCCAGCCCGAAAATATCTTTGATGTGTGCCTGAAATTGAACTCTCTTAATGTCAAATCTTGCCTTTAATAATTTTACCGCTTTTTCGTAATTCGCATCATTTATTTCCAAGGAACGGACTACATCCAATGCGATGCCGCTTAGGCATGACCTCAAGTGCTGGAACTTTTCGATGTTGGTCAGTGTCGATTCTTGACCTACGATAACATGAAACATGGCCCAAAAATCCGGCCATTCTGTAACCATTCCGTTAAATCGGGGCAGCTGTAAAGCCGGCAAACTCGATTTATTTGGACGCGATGATGTGTGCCCACCTAGTTCGTCCACCATAGAGTATTTGCGCGTAGATGATGTAGCACATGATATTGAATGCGAGCCAAGTACTTTGGTAATGTTCGCTTTGATGGACACATATGCCTCCGAAAATATCACCCTTGCTTCGCCTTCAATTTCTGCGATGTCTTCCCTCTCAAGTTGAGACTGCGTTTCTTCGAATTGAGTCTGTAGTCTGTCAAGTTGCTCCAACTTCACTGCCAGTGTTGAATCATCAAGGCCTTGAAAGTTATTCTCGTCCGCTTCGACCTTCAATGTGCGGATTTGTTTGAGGAACCATAAGCTCTTTCGTCTTAAGAACATATCGCTCGAGTTTCCTACTGGGACGCTTGTATCGCGCTGTTCGTGTGTTTTTGGCATTTTACTGTATGTAGGCTTCAAGTTCCGTTGTCTACCGTTCGTATGTTTGTGCGCCGCAGCGTAAGGAAAATTTTACGAATAGAGCCACCAACAAAAAAAACTGTTCCCTGCGATATGCTTCGACTGCCTGGTGC
>JAYXIM010056083.1:0-17652 GCA_037575425.1 Anastrepha fraterculus | reverse complement strand
CTGATTGTTTACTGACCCGGTCGTCCGAAATTTGGCCACCAAACGTTGAAGAGTCACCTTTGAAGGACCACCACGTCTACCGAAAAATGGGCGCAATGCGCACAACGTTTGCGTTAATGAACACTCATTTTGATAATAAAGTTTTATCATTTGAAGTGCTGTTCAATCGTGTAACTTGCCATGATGATGAATAATAAACAAAAGACTTGACAGATGTCACCGAAATAAAATGGCTGCCACAGGGCGCCAAAATCGACCCGCGCCAATTGAAAACCCCTTTAGTAAAGCTAGGAATGTTTTAATTAACAATAATTATATATTTATTATAATTAACTATGTAGCGACTAAGAGGAGTGATGAAAAATCAACAGCAAAAAATTCGTTAATTTTTCTTTTTGTCAGAAGAGCCCGACTTTTATTGCCTACACTTACTTAAAAATTTTGTTGCCAAACAACGGGAAAGTTTAGAACTAAATCGTATTCATGAGATGACTTATAACGATTTTCGCTGCTATGCCTTTAGCGTGGGAAGGGAGTACCTCCGCCATTCGTAAGTGCACTGGTTAGAAACCTCAGACACGAAACACCAATTGATAGAAAACGTTTTTTTTAATAACGGCCACTCCTCGTTTGACAATAGCAAACCTCCGCGTATATTTCTGCTACGAAAAAGCTGTTGTTGGAGGCAGCATAAAACTGGGCTCCTCCATTTTTGGAATGCATCAATACGCACACCGCAATTAGGAGGAAGAGCCAAAAAGGTTTTAACATGTAATTTCAAAAAAAAAAAAAACTTACGTTTCGTTTAAAATAGTGTATGGAAATAAATCTTTATAGTGTGGACGAGTTTTCCGAAAATATTCAGCGTTTTCAAAAACCATTTACGTAAAAATTTAAAGCAAGTGTTATGATATATATTCATTTTCGATATTCATCGAACCTTCTCGTTCATGGCGAACATCGTAAAAAGATGAGGAAAAATTATATACATTGTAGAGGGAGAAGCTAAAAGTTAAGCTATGGATTATTTCCGAGCCAATGTGCTGGCACATTACAAGATTTCTTGCAAAATACACCATTCCAGTGTTAGATCCTTCCACCCTGTTCACCATATTACTCCTGTATATTTTCTATGGTGAAATTTGCATGAAACTTGTCAAAATTTTTTTGTCCGCTGAAGATATCTTCAGCATTTGGAAGGGAGAACTCCCAGAACATTTTCGAACCACGGAACATTCGAATGAAGTATTGTAAGAATATGTACATAGATGATAAAAATAGCAAATGATTGCTTAGCTCATCTTAAAATTGGACTGGGAAAATCTTTCTCGAACACCACAAATAGCCTCTGTCTCCACTGAGTCAAATCGTTCAAAGAGTAATCCATCTAATGCAACCTAACTTAGTCTCTACATAAATGCATGGCAAAATGCATTGTTAGAGGAAGGAGTTTTTCACCCAGGCATATTTAGCAAACAATTTTCTGAATCAAATTTGTATGTGCTTGAATGCATTCGACCACAATTCGCTGGCAAGCAAAAATTTTGATTGAAACCGCAATTGTAACAAATTTCATTATTACATACATAATCGTATAATGTATCCCATTATAATACAATTTAATTTGGAAATTTCATGAATGCGTAGTTTTGCTTTTTTGTATTGTATTTACAAAATAAAAAACAAACGTAGCCCACATACATCGGAATATAATCATTCTAACATATAGGTGCGTATGTATATATTAAGGTGCACCACTTGCCACAGAAAAAAGCCACAGAAACCTATTATAAGAGAAGACCTCCGCCAAAACATTAAAAAAAAAATACCAAGATTTGTATGAATTGAGCCAATTTGAGAGTTTTTAAAAATAATTTTTTCTAAAATATTATATCGCATAATGGAAAAGTTTGTGCTTAAAAGGTCAGCATACAGACTTTTAAAAACTTCATCATAATAATGACATGAAACAATTTTGATTTTGGAATGTATTAGTTTTCCAAGATATAAAAAATGGTGTGAAAATACCATTCTAGTGATACCTCAAAAGTCGGAATGTGTGAAGATTTGCAGGAGTTAGTCGAATTTCTCATGAGACTTTCTTAAGAAAAAGTAGAAAATAACATAAAAAAGTTCGTTATTTCGATTCCGTTAATAAAATTTTTTAAGTATTATATATTTATGCACACCTTTTAGATTCTTCTGAGGTTATTTGTGGAAACCAATTTCATTTATCTATGAAAAACTAGTTTTTAGGATGACCGAAATATTTTGGCGGTAAGTAAAATATTTTCATGATTCCGGTGGAAAAAACGAAGCATGTTTTGGTGAGGCACCTTAATGTATTGTATATAATATAAAATGTAATGTACATATGTATATTGTGCAAGTATATTATAATGGCATACGTGCATAAGCTGCTTAAACAATATAAATGGCCAATATGCACAGAAGTAGCAGAGATTCCGGCGGAAACTGCGGTGTTGGCAATTTTGATATTGGATAGGCACCGCTACCGCAATCCGTAATATTAAATATTAGTAAAATATTGCATTTTTTTTTAATTGCATAAAGAACAAACACATTTTATATAAATTATAATAATGGAAATAAGGATGCGCCATACGTGGGCCATGAAATTTGTGGAACCTTCAACAAAATGCGTTTATGCTGTGGAGACAACGCGAGGAAGTCTAGTACAAAAGGCAATAATTAAATTGTTTTTTTTTAATTAATAGGTTCCAGAGGTCATTTATTTTTGAAATACTATATTTATTCTATGTTCTGAGGAAATATGAGTATTGATATCTATACTTTTATTTTTTTGGCGCATGAGGGCGTTTAAAATGCCTAATGCATCATCAAAGCTGCCGTCGCAACAATGGCATATCCGGGGACTAAAAAACTCACCCTCGCCTGAAACTGTATATTTAGAACCGTTTTGGAATCAGTATTGATAATTAAGCGGAGCCAATGGAACACCAAAAAAGTGTTATTTTACTGTGTAGTGATGTTAAGTATAAAAGCTGGCATGGAGATTCATACATATGATGGCAAATGCTCTAAAAGATTCAGCGAGCCGAACGGAAATTTTATAAAACTCCCTTGTAGACGCTCAATTCCTTTTTTTGTTTGTTTTTATGCTTGGAACGGCCGCCAGATAAAAACGGCATATTCTGAACGGGCCCTAACAAATGCTATACACCACACGAAAAAATATACGACGAACTAAATTCCTTATATTTTTTTCATGAGTTTTGGGCTAAAGTTTATAACATCTTTTTTAATATTAAAACTTTCAATGATAAATATCCAAAAATAAGCACAGATTTCTCAAAGCTGTAATTAATTATTAAGATAATTAAAATCTATATAACGAAACAAGATTAAGGGTAAATAGATGTCCTGGGATTAGTGTATAATTAAGAGCATAGTAATTTTTCTTTGCGGCCGCCGAAGCCGAATGGGTTGGTGCGTGATTACCATTCGGAATTCACAGAGAAATCGTTGGTTCAAATCTCGGCAAAGCTAATTTAATAAAAAAAAAAAAAAAAAAACATTTTTCTAATAGCGGTCGCCCCTCGGCAGACAATGGCAAACCTCCGAGTGTATTTCTGCCATGAAAAAGATCCTCATAAAAAATATCTACCGTTCGGAGTCGGCTTCAAACTGTGGGTCTCTCCATTTGTGAAACAACATCAAGACGCACACCACATATAGGAGGAGGAGCTCGGCCAAACACCTAACAGAAGTGTACGCGCCAATTATTTATTTATTTTTTTTTATTTTTCTTGGATGCTCCATTGATTACAACTTGTTGAAGTCGGCGAGGCATCAATTTGATGAAGGGTTTCATAACATTTTGATAATTTTTTATTAATTTTTGGACATTAATCGCACTTCCAAAGCTTTTAGCGCTACCACACTGCCCTCCATTTTTGAAAACCGATAGGGGAAGTATTGCTCATATATTTTTAATTGTGCTAAGGTCCGGGTTGCATGCAGGCCATTCTAAAATTTGTATTTTTTTCATTGTCAAAAACTCTTTTGTTGCGTTGGAAGTATGAACGGCTGCTTCGTAAATCCACTCTTAATCGAAATTATCGTCGAAAAGAAATTCCTCTAGAAATTCTATATACTTGACACTATTAATTTCTTTGGATATGACACATATAGGCATTTTGCCTTTCAAGCGAATGGATACCGAAATCATGACAGAGATCCCTCCAAAATTGCGAGGCATATATCTTATTTTTTCTTTCGTATATCATGCCAATACATTTGGGAACCATCCATATTGAGTAGTTTTCTATCGGAACAAATTACTCCAAGATATAATGGATTTAATGCATTGTTGTTTCGGTGAGCAATTTATTTCTTGCCTCGGACTAGTAGATTGTAAACCAAGATTGACAACATTTCAAAGTCTTCATTGTCTTAATAAAATAAATTTCTTGGATGACAACCAAGCGAGAAACAATTTTTGCGATGGGCAGGTGAAAGACCAAGAGCATCGGTTATGGGTGAGTATTTCACAGTTGCAATCCCTGTTGAACTTCATCTTCTGCCACGGATAATGCGCCAAAGAACAAGGAAGACTCTGAGAAACGTGAATAGCTGGCATTAAAATACGAATCGCTGCAATTTTCGTGATCAGCAGTCAGATAGCCGTAGTCCTCATGGTCCGGGAACGAATGGATGCGTGGGTCTCCAAGAAGCAACACGTCATCACTAGCTTCCCAGAACGAAGACGCCAAACCATGCTGCGTTGGCAAAGCCGATGGGACACTGAACCGAGTGGCAGATGGACGGCGAAACTTATTCCATCAATTAACAAATGGGGTCAAGGGACTACTTCTTAACTCGGTTCCTCTTGGACCAAGAATACTTCCGGAGTTACGTATACCGTATGGGCAAGGTAACCGATTCCAAGTGCATATACTGCGAAGCACCGAGCGATGACGCTGAATATACGTTTTTTAGTTGTAACAGATGGCTCGCGGGAAGAAATGCTCTGAGGGAGCAGATTGGCGACATCGCACCGAGCAACATAATCAGCAAAATGCTCGATCGCGGGGACAGTTGGAACACTGTGAAACTTCATCAAGTTTTCTACACTTAGCAAGATTGCATTAATAATCATTTTAAAAATGCGAACTTTTTAAAACCTTTTCTGTATCAAAAATTGTGTATTATAATTTCCTCTTTCTATACAAGTCATTTCGCATTGACGAGTCAGTGCAGAAGGAACGAATTATCGAGCAGTGATAACATTCTTTGTTTTGAAAGGATTATCAGGAACAAAAAGTCATAAAAAATAGAGAAGGTTTAAAAGGCAACGATGTATTTTAGATTTTAAGCGCGGTAACATAAGCAATGAAGACGCACCACGTTGTGACGAAAAGTGCTTACTAAAATACGCGGCTTCTGTTCACCAAGAGGTGCAGCTGCTACAAGTGTAGCTTTAAGAAGTTTAAATCCTACAGAGGGGCGCTGTACAACATTATAAAATTTTCCTTTGGAAATAAAAGTTGATATCTCTCCTTTGACCTCAACGATTGTTTTAAGGACAATAATGACAATTTGATGACATAGGCATAGAGTGTTCCGTCCCTTCACGGGGAAAATTCTCCTACTCGGGTGATTAATATAATCGCAAGATCAAAGGCTGATATCAACGACATTGAAGAGATGCGATGGATGGAACAAGCCAAAATGTTTACTTGGAGGTCCCAAATTCGGTGAGGGATTTGTGATAAGAGCCTTCGCCGGCAAGTATCGCCAGATTCTTCAACATCTCGCGTATTTGCGATTGCGATTGAGAAGGAGAGATAGACGATACCGCCAAAGAGCGATCGCTCTTCTATGAGCGCTGTCACCGCCGTCTTGAAAAAATCGTGCTTGACGATTTGGGGGATAAGGAAGGGATATTTGATACCACATCTACGAATGGACAGAGGCTGATCGACTTCGTCGGAGCCGCAAGCTCCTACCATGCAGTACCAGATTCCAGCACAACATGATTCATCAAAATACGTGTCTGTCTCCAAGCAAAATACACCAAACTAAGCCGATCATGTTGCGATAGATGGAAGACACACTTTCAGTGTTTTAGTTGTACGCACAATCCAAGGACCCAACATCGGCTCGATTATTATCTTCTTTCTGCCAATATCCACACATGTCTCTGTGCATCAAAACACGAACACAACACTATAATCGCAAAATGCAGTCAGAAAATTCGCCACTTGACTATCCCGCCTGCTTCACGGAGGGCTGCTTAGCAATCCTTCTTGTGCGAGCAACCACTATTACCGCTCATTACCTATAGCTGCCAAAGCAAAAATCGAATTTCGTCGTGGAGTGCTATGCTGTCGAACTAAGAGAAGACACTGCTTATAGAGCCACGCAGAAATCGGGCACAACACAACAAAAAACGAGAGACCGAAATTTGTGAGTATGAAGAGGTTGAAATGCTGACCGATAGTAGGTTTAAACAGCAACAACAGGAATTAGTCTTCTGAATATTGCATACAACATCCTATCTAGTGTTGAACAATGTCGCTTTCTCGCTGAAGTTTCCAAATTTAATTTACGTTCGGTGAAGGCCGCAGTTGCAATATACTCGTAAATAATTGAATAATTCAGAAGGCGTACAACTGTTCCTGTACAAATTATCTGCATTCGTACTTCTACCTATTTATAAATGTACATAGATACATACATACGTATGTACCTAATCTCAGTTGGCCATCATTCAATTTGACTTCCTAACTAATTAGATAACTTGCTGCGAGACTTTGTGGACACAATCATTTGATTTCCCAGTTGTACTCCGTTATTGAGTTAGTGCGCAAGTAGGTAAATGCGAAACTGGACAATATTCCATAATTGAATTTTGTCAGCTACATTAACTACGGTAAATATTGCTTATATTTGTTAGCAGTTAGTTTCAGTAGAGAACAATGTAAATTTTAATTGAAATTTGTAATTTTTCATGGTATCTTTTTCTATATATATTCAATAGATTTTCATAACGAACTTCATTTTCTTCTAATTGCATTCCTTTTTAAAGTTTTTCCTTGTTTTTTATTTGTTTTCCCACAACTTTGGCACTTTGGCAGCGAATTTGATAAATGAATCGTCACATTATGGACTTTTTCCCTCGTAACGTAATTTGACAGATTTATGGGGAAGGGAAACTGTAAAATGTGAATTGGTACTTTATATATTGCCTATGCCTCTATGTAATTAAATATATGATACAAAAGAAAACTAATCATGGTGATTCGGCAGCCATTTGGAAGAAAATTGAGCATATAACGGGTGATTATTTAGCTATTATCTTTTTAAACAGTTGGTTTAAACAGCTGACGCACGTTTCGTGTTTTGTTTCACTGTCAAACATCTTCAGTTTGAACTATAATTTAACCATAAATTGTCTTACAAACTAACAACGCTTGCAAATCTTTGAATTTTATTATAAAAATGCGAGTTCTGTTAAGAAAGTTTATCGCGCGCTTCTTCCATTTTATGGTCAGCTTAATCGACCCACTGAACCGGCTATTCGAGCTATTGTGACAAAATTTAGAACCAAATTTACATTATTGGACATCAAACCCCCAACCCGCTTACGTAGAGTGCGAACTGAAGAAAATATCGCAGCTGTATTGGCCAGTGTTAATGGTGACCATCAATTATCGATTCGTCGCCAGTCGCAGCAATTGGGCCTCTGTTACTCTACAACGTGGAAAATTTTGCGAAAGGATTTAGGTGTGAAGCCTTTCAAAATACAGCTGGTGCAAGAATTGAAGACGAACGACCTACCGCAACGCAGAATTTTTGGTGAATGGGGTCTTGGAAAGTTGGCCGAAGATCCACTTTTTTATCGAAAAATTGTGTTCAGTGATGAAGCTCATTTTTGGATCAATGGGTACGTAAATAAGCAGAATTGTCTATTTTGGAGTGAAGATCAGCCAGAATAATTTTAAGAGCTACCAATGTATCCAGAAAAGGACACAGTTTTGAGCGGTTTATGGGCTGGAAGTATCATTGGACAGTACTTCTTCAAAGATGCTGCGAATCGTAACGTAACTGTGAATGCTGAGCGCTACAGTGAAATGATATCCAACTTTTTTTGCCCAAAATGCAAGAGCTTGACTTGCATGACATGTGGTTTCAGCAAGACGGTGCCACATGCCACACAGCACGCGTAACAATGGACTTGTTGAGAGGTGAGTTCGGTGACCATTTTATTTCACGTTCGGGACCTATCAATTGGGCACCCAGATCGTGCGATGTAACGCCTTTAGATTATTTTTTGTGGGGCTATGTTAAAGCTCATGTCTACTCAGACAAACCTGCTTCAATTAACGCATTGGAAGACAACATTAAAGCATTTATATGTGAGATACCGGCCGAAACATTGGAAAGAGTATGCCAAAATTGGACTAAGCGGATGGACCATTTGAAGCGCAGTCGCGGTCAACATTTGCATGAAATAATCTTCAAACGTTAAATTATATGGGCTGTACTATCGATTTAAATAAAAATTGCATGCATTTTTTTGAATTTTACGTGTGTTTTTTTGAAAACCTTTCCTATAGCTCTTAAAAAATCACCCTTTACTCAAAGGAAAACTACTCGTGTGTTTAGCACCATGGCAAGGTACCGTGGCACGAATCCCGTGAATAAGTGCGTTGCAGTTAATGGTGGAACAACATCAAGACTCACACCACAAATAGGAGGAGACCTCAGTCGAACTCCCAAAAAGGGTATACGCGCCAATTATATATATTATATATAGTTAATGGTGAGTACTTTGAAGGCGAGAGTGTCACCTTTTGAAAAATAAACTTATAAGTTAATAATTAATATACTCGGACTGTTCACTTGTGATCTCTGCACGAAGTTAAATCAGCGAAATAGAATTATTACTTGTTCGTTTATTGGTCAAATCCGTACTACAATATAAATGACAAAATATTCTTAACATAAGCTAGCTCCTGACCTATAATCGCTGTGTCAGCGATTATGCTGAATGGATTATGTTTCAACGTCGCGACGGCGCATGGAATGTTGACGGCAACGTATTGTGGAGTTTGGCATAATTGGCATTAAACATTGTTGCAGCTTTGCTGATCGTGCAGAACTGCAGTCGTTGACTTTGTCTGACCGGATGTGTTAACTCCTGCCTCACTAGTTTGAAGGCCGTCCTCGGTTTTCCTCAAAGTGTCGATGACAGCTCGTATCGAGATTTGTTGTTTATTCTCTTTGCATTTTTGATGAACCTTGAAGACGACGAGACCGATGATCAGAGTGACAAGAGATGCTGCAAACATCATAGGCCATATTGACAGTTTTTTTCCGATGTTTCCAATATATTGAAGATTCTCAAAGTTCAGCCTCTGAAGATAGGGCATACTTAAAATCTCTCGGTGGCCAGTTATGTTTAGGGTTGCCGATATTGCTGGGCCTGGATGACGCCTGAGTATGTTTTTGGTATTTTCAAAGAGAGACCCATTCACGTAGATTTCCTCATCAAACGTCAGCAAGTGTGTGCCGTGGATGACTCTATCCGTGTTGCTATTCATCTGTATTGTAGCTGTAGCTTCGTTGATAACGATGATACCATCGTCAATTACCATCAGCGGCTGCAGGTGGCTGGGACGAGTCTTACAGTGTGCTATACCTCCAGAATGTAGTTGCTGCGCACAAGTTGTTGATTTCAGCTGTTTGCAGAATGTAGAAGTGAGAGTAGCGGTGCAGTTTCCAATTGCTAAGATATTGTTACTACAATCTGCGACGTTGTTATTTTCTTCGAGGTCAAGTATCGTTCCATTATGTTGAACGGGGAATATGGTTATTTTCTTACATATTACGCTAGGATTTGGGTACTTGATAAGAAAGTGTACAAAATTATGATCTAAAAAGACTTTTACATAGGCTATTTCAATTAAATCTGTTATAGTTAAATTTGTAGAGTGCTCATTTAAAATTTGACTTAGGTCATTAGAGTCAAGAATTGTTGGGTTTATAATTTGAATCTTTGCGAGTGTAATAGACAACATTAATGTTTCGAGTTCAGAGATTATAATTCTATTTCTTGTGAGTAATGCTTGATAGAGGTTTCCTGTATCGATCTGTTTCTCTTTTGCAAATCTAATTATTTTATTTACGGATTCTGTTAAGTTATTAATTTTTTCTTGTACTTTTGTATTTATAACTGCCTGTTGTTCAATTGAGTCAGTTAGTTTTTGCTGGTGAAATTTCAGATTTTCGAAGTCATCAAAGTCAGGAGTTCCTGCTACTATCTTTAAAGCTGTTCCTAAAATATTTATACTCCTAGCTTGCCTATGGTGAATATTAACCGTTTCTAGCAGTGTCCTAATATGACCTAAATCTGATTCAAGAATTTGTCTCATATGAGACTGTGGGAAATGTTTCATAAGTGAATTAGTTTCCTCGGCAATTTCCGAGTACATTGTGAGATTAGAAGAATGTCTTAAAATTTTAAAATTTTCCCAAATAACTACGTTTCCGTCCATGATGGGAATATAGTCCGAGTTCGTGTAATTGATAATCTTTCCAGCTGCTGCTGCTACTAGAAGTAGAAGGCGAAGAATCCAAACCCTAGTAAAGATAGGATACAGAGCAGAATAAGTACTGGAAGGATAATTATTTTTTTCTTATCTTATGTTATCCTTGTGTACGTCCCTCCCCTTTATAAGAACCGTTGACCCCAAATCGGCTTCCACAATGACTTCCTCAAACAAAGGAGTTAGCTTGTTACCAAGTCTTTTATTTAATTTCATAAGTACCTTGTCGCCTATTTGAAAAGTTCTATTTCTTCTGTCCGCGTTTTGTCTTTTCAGTAGCAGATCTTGCGCTTTAGATATTTTTTCTCTTATTTCTGCTTCGAATTCTGGTGGGGATGCATGAATTATGTCGATTGGTTTTTTATTAACGACTGAGTGAATTGATTTATTGTATTCTATTGTTGCCTGAAGTATAATATCAGTAGTGTCATTTAATTGTTTTTCTTATTTCAAGCATCTGGCAATTTCTGCAAGAGTACTGTGAAATCTTTCTACCTGTCCATTTGAAGTACAATGTAGTGGTGGCGAATTTACAATATCAACATTAAACCGGTTTTTTAAAAGAGACCTTATTGTTCCTGAATTCAGTGATGGTTCGTTATCGCAGTAGATAATTTTAGTATTAGGGTAGAAATTCATGAGCTGTAAGATGGGGGACTTGATATCTATTATCGTTCTGGAAGCTATGGGCTGAACAATGGCAAATTTAGAAAATTTATCAATACAGGTTAGAAAATACTTTTTATCTGTAGAAAAAATGTCAATATGGAGAATTTCTCCTACTTGATTAGGGACTGGCGTTTCGCCAATGTACTGTTTTTGTGGGTGTCGGTCATATTTTCCTTTGCTGCAAGTCTTACAATTTGCAACTACTTCGTTTGCTAGACGGGTCATTTTTGGGAAAAAATAGTCTTGGAGAATTTGTTTTATATTCTCTTGCACTGCTCTATGTGCTCTGCCATGTTCTGCGACTATGATTTCTTTTTGCTCATTCCTATCATGAACATCGATGACCAATTTATTTGAGTGACAAAATTTGGTTGAAGGGAAAGTCTCAACTAGCTTGTTTTGTATAAATGCTAGTATCGGCAGGTCGCATTTGATTGCATTCACTACTTCTTTTTTAACCGCATCACACACTTTTTCTATTAAGTTTTCTCTATTCGAAAAGTGTATGATATGTCTTGTTTTTTGTCCGAACATAATAATAATTTTTTCAGAAGCTATAGTGCTTTCTTCAATAATTATTTGGTTCCTGAAACAATTAATCGGTTTTTCAGTAGACTCGATAGTGTATGTCAATGACAACTCACTATGCATAGTGGCTAAGTCTGATGGAGCATCTTCTTCGAGAGCGTAAAGGTTTTGTCTTGATAGAGCATCGGCGACAAAATTTTCTTTACCGGGCTTGTAGAAAATTTGAGCGTTGTGCTCATCGATAAAGGATTTCCATCTCTTAATTTTTGCATTAGTGTTTTTGTCTGAGACTGCAAATGTTAGTGGCTGATGATCGGTATAAATACTTAAATTTTTTACACCGTACAAATAGTTTCTTAGGGATTTTAGGGCCCACACTATTGCAAGTAGCTCACGTTCATTTGTGGCGAAATTTAATTCGTTGTCTCTTAAAGTCCTGGAAATCATGGTTATCGGCTTCTTGTTTTGTGACAAAACGGCGCCTAAGCCAGAGGACGAAGCATCTGTCGTCAAATCGAATGGCTTCTGGTAATCAGGGTATAGGAGCATTACATCTTCGGAGCTTAAGATATTCTTTAATTTCTCGAAGGTGGCTATCTGCTTTTCATCAAGGTTAACAGGATTTTTTTTCGATTGTCCTGCACTTGTTTTACCATTATCACCCTTTAGCATGTCTGTCAATGGTTTGGCTATAGATGCAAAATTTTTTATAAAGCATCTGTAATAGCTCGCTAGACCAAGGAATGATCTAACTTGGAAAAGGTTGGTAGGCTGTTGAAATTTGCTAAGTGCTTCAACTTTGCTGGGATTAGTTGTTATACCGCCACGGGAGACCACAAATCCAAGATACTCGACCTTTTCTTTAAAAAAGTGAGATTTTTCCCGTGATACCCTCATGTTAGCGTTATACAATTTATCTAGTACCCAGGCGATGTGGTGAACATGATTTTGCATATTTTCAGAGAATATGATCACGTCATCCACGTAGACGTAGCATGACTTCCCAATCTGTTCTCTAAGTACGTCGGCAATTGCTCGTTGGAAAATTCCGGGGGCATTCTTCAAACCAAAGGGAAGTCTGCAAAATTCATACTTCCCATTTCCTACAGAAAATGCAGTTTTTTCTCTATCTTTTTCTGCAAGAAGTATTTGGTGAAATCCTGATTTCAGATCGAGTGTCGTGAAATATTTGGCTTTACCAAGGTTTGAGAGAATAGCTACAATGTTTGGTATAGGGTATTTGTCATCAACAGTTTTTAAATTAAGTTTCCTAAAGTCAATTACAAGGCGTTTTTTCCTATTTCCTTGCTCGTCTAGACCCTTTTTATCTACTACCCACACCGGATTATTATACGGTGAATTAGATGGTCTGATAATAATGTTTCTCAGCATGTCATTAGTTTCGTTATTGACAAACTCTGATACTCCTAATGGGTATGGATAAAGTCTAGAGAACACTGCCTTTTCGTCTTCTGTTCGAATTGTAGCGATAATATTTGTGTTGTAAGGAAGTGATTCGTTAGGGTCAGCGAAAACATTTATTTTTTCTTGTAACATTTTCTTAAATTCTTTTTCAATTTCTTGCGGAACTTTTATATTTTCTACTTCGGTAAAGTTAACATTTGGGCTTTTTTTATATTGAATTATTTCAGATCCATTTTTTGTTTTTAAGACGTTATTTTTCAAATCTAGATTTGCGTTAATTTTTTTAAAAAATCAAGTCCTATTATTCCATCAAAGCTTGATAAGCTGGGAAGTAAAAAAAATGTGGTTGTTGTATTAAAAAGGTGCATAAGACATTTCTCTTGAACGGCGTTAAAGCCATGAAGTGACTTAACTAAAAATTTTTCTTTAACTTTAGTTACATTTTTAAGTTCCGGGATTGGTTTTATATAGTTTTTTGAAGCGCCTGTGTCTATAAGTAATTTAATCTGTCTACCTGTTATCGTTCGCTCTACAAACGGTAACAGGGAGCAATTTCTAAAAAATTTACCTCTTGAATCTGATCCTCATCTTACAAATCTGATACCTCAGCCTCCGCTACTGCTTGGTACTCTTGTTCCGATTGACCTTCAGAATTTTCATCTTGTGAGAGATGATTAATTCTCTGTTGTTTGGGACCGGTAGTTCTAGCTGTTCCACTACTTGCTCTTTTTGGCACCTGATTTTGGTAGGAACCACCTTGGTTTGGGTATTGAGTTGTTTGCCTAAACCGAGATGAAGTGTCAACGTCCATAGGTTGTGGTGGTTCTTGTTTTATATTCGGGCTATTGTTTTGGGTTTTTTGTTTGTAAAATGGAGTTTTTACTTGGTTTGGGGTACTTTCTACAGTGGGCTGCCTTTGCTGTCTCTGTTCCTGACGCTGAGCTCTTTCTTCATTATTCCTAGCAAAACTACTAGCGAATTGGAAGCGTTCATGATTAGATTCAACTTCCTGTGCAAGTGCCAGTGCTGATGGCAAATCTTTTGGCCTTGCTGAAAATAGAATGTCACTGAGAGATTTCTTTGTGCCTGAAATGAAGACTCTCAATGCATCTGCTCTGTATTTTTCGTTTAGAGAAGCAGCCAAAGTAGAATCGTAAGTCATAATTGTTTTGTTTATGAGTAATGTTAATTTCTTTTCAATTTCCTCATAATATTGGGTTATTGTCAGGGTTCCCTGGCGTAGAACGGACAACTCTTGCTCGATTATATAGATGGGGCGTTTATCGGCGTATGTAAAGTCAAGTCTATTGATAATTGCTTTAAAATTTAGTGGAGTGTCATATGACGACAATACCATATCAGCAGGGCCTTTGATTTTATTCCTAATTATACCCAGCGCCTGATAATGCTTTGAGCTTCCTACATAATTTTCAAAGATTTTATATGCAGTGTGTGCGGCTTTCCGCCACGAAACATAAGTCTCGATTTTTCCCTCAAAGTCTGGTACTGATTTTATTATGTCCAGTGTTTCGTCACATTTAATACCTACAATAATTTCTGAATCTTTAAACACTTCAACCTCGGGTACGGACACTGTTGCGTTTCTAAACTCGTTTCTCATTTCCTCCATTTTTCTTTCAAATAATTGCGCTTGATTTTCTAATGCACTGTTTACTGCATACTCGAGCAGCGCTTTCAGATTTTCTTCACTCACTGCCATTTTATTTTTTGTTTGTTCCAGCACTAGTTTGTTTTTTATATCTTTTATTAGTTCCTCTAGTTCTAGGTCATATACCTCTTCTTTACTCATAAGATTTTCAATTTAATTCAACAATTTTCCGTCGCAAAGACACTTTACAAACACTTTTTGTTTAAATTTTTGTATTTATTTACTTTAAATAAGCACTCTACTCATATTTCTTTAAAACTATGGTTTTTATATGTTATTGTAGCTCTCCTTTTTCGTCTGTTTATCCCGTCTGCAAGTCCAACGATGTCGATCCAACGATGTTGCCTCCTTGTTTGAGATTTCTTTGATGAGCAGGTTGAGCCAGTTAATAATTAATATACTCGGACTGTTCACTTGTGATCTCTGCACGAAGTTAAATCAGCGAAATAGAATTATTACTTGTTCGTTTATTGGTCAAATCCGTACTACAATATAAATGACAAAATATTCTTAACATAAGCTAGCCCTGACCTATAATCGCTGTGTCAGCGATTATGCTGAATGGATTATGTTTCAAAGTCGCGACGGCGCATGGAATGTTGACGGCAACGTATTGTGGAGTTTGGCATAATTGGCATTAAACATTGTTGCAGCTTTGCTGATCGTGCAGAACTGCAGTCGTTGACTTTGTCTGACCGGATGTGTTAACTTATATATTGAATTTTGTGACTATTCTGGGGAATTTTTGGTCAAGTTGGTAAATAGTAAATAGGAGCCAATCCAATCGATTACATTTTTTAAACTGAAAATTCGTGATGTGATTAATGAAATGGACCTGCCAAAAATTGAATGATGTTTTTTGTAAACTATCAACATCTGTAACCATGGACGTAGTCCGCGTTAATTGATCATTTATGATTGTCAAACTTTCTTGTTTTTATTAAAATAAAAATTTGAATTATTTTCATCTAATTTTTTATTTTATTTGCTTCTTAAAAACAAAGTTCTTGTTAAAAGCTTTAGAGTCATGCATCTTGATTTAATTATCCATCACGAATAAGTGAAAATCTTACAACATAACTTTTTGCCTTCATTTCATAAATAAGTGTCTCATATTTTTACTATTATTCGGGCCATTTCCGGTTGGTTTATTAGGTTTTGGAACTCTTGCAGGCCAGCAAGGGAAGCGCTGGCTGAATGCAAAAATATTGAAAGCATTTGCAAATGTAATGGCAAGCAAACTGTATATGCAATGACTGCAACATCCAATTCCTGCTGGGTACTATTTGTTTGTAGTGTCGATTCTGTACTTCTACTCTGCAAATATTTAGTAAAAAGGTACACTTATTCCACATTACATGCGATTGGCATTGCGTTGGTTACATATTCGAAATTTTCGTTTATGACCCGCTACAAATTGGTTATAAAATTTTGTACCTGTTATCCAATATAAATGTATTGCTTATCCATACCAGTGAGTAGCCAGCTAAAATACTGACAATTCAAATACCATGGAAAGTACATTTCTCTGCCATACACACACACGTTTGCAAACCAAATGAAAATGCCTGTGAAATTGAAGGCGAAATGGTGTGGAAAAAATTTACATAATGACGCCGACATAACTATTATTTACCACATTACCGACAGGCCTGACAAAAAGGCAATTGTCACTTCGTACGAGTACTGAGAAGAACCACAGACGTACACCGCAATGCTGCATGCCTCGTATGATACATATACAGGGTGTTTCAATAAGCGCTTCTGCTGGGTATAAGCGCTCAATAAAATAAACTATTGAAAAATATGATTCGACTGGCTTAGTATTAGGCACTCAAATATCGGTGCATATTTGTCCCAACTTTTCAATTGAAAATATTGCCGCTGTAAAGTGGAAGCATTCAACGACGTCAAGATTTGTCAACTGATAAACAAATTTGCGAGCACTTATATATAATTACAAAATTCCAAAATAAACCATATTTATTATGAAAAAATATTAGCAGAAACAAGTAAACAAATATGTGTACCGTCAGTATATATATATAATAGACGCTTACATCCTTTGACGTTGTTTTAGCAATGGGAAAACCTTCAGTTTTATGCCACCCTCGAACAGCAAATCATTCTTCATGAGAAGACTTTTCATGTCAGAGAAATACGCTTGAACCTTTTCCAAGGAGAAAATATTAGAAAAAATAATTTCTATCTTTTTGGAATTTTCCGCCCACTGCGGGCACAGCATCTGACCGCAAAAGTTCAAGTAGCTCAGAAGTCAAGAAAATCCAAATACACAATCTGTGAATTCCTGTTAATGGTTATTCCCGTGATTAATAGAAGAGCTGTATGCTAATTCACTGCTTTTAAATGATTCGACAATTATTATTTTTGTCTACAATATATGCCATTTACAGTAAGGGCCGTGCAAACTTGTCCAAACTTATGTTAACTAACACCAAACAGCTGCCTGCTTCTATTTATATCGTACATCAAAAGAATATTTATATCGTACTCCTAAAAGAAGCTACGTTTCCGTCGGGCAATTCAATCATGTGGTAAACTTCTTCATATAAATCCCGAGTCTAGCAAGATTTAGGCTCCATAAGCTCCACAGTAAGTTAGAATGTGAATAGTGAAGCCATTTAGAAAAAACTCGTAATCATCATCCGAGGAGTTTTGAATATATTTCACCTAATGAACATTTCTTGACCATAGTGAGCTATTTCTGCTTTTTGTATGTGACATCTCATCATATACTATATA
>JAYXIM010056082.1:0-51128 GCA_037575425.1 Anastrepha fraterculus | reverse complement strand
TCTTGTTCCCGAAACTAAAGAGCCCCACGAAAGGACGACGCTACGCTACGATTGACGCGATAAAGACCGCATTGAAGGAGGAGCTGAACAAGGTAGCTTCACTTCGAAGATTGGAAAAAACGTTGGCCCAAGTGCATAGAATCTCATGCGGTTTACTTTGAAGGGGACAAAATAGATATTAATGAATAAATTAATAATTTTGAAAAAAAAACACAAAATTCGCGATACTTTTGGAACACACCTCGTAATGCTTCCATTTTCCAAAAGAGTTCGATAAATGGTTTTTGTGAATAGCATATAGTAAAAGAAGTGCCAAAAATATTTTGAGTTCAGTACTATTGACATCGACCGAACGCTTCATCCGACTATATTCCATTGAATTAAAAGTTGGCTTAATTATTTGCTTTGGTCACCATGAGTGCGTCAATATCATTAAAAACAACATATTCGTAAATTACTATGACGCTAATATCACCTGATTCATCCAAAATTTACCGAATATCCTGAATAACCTGATTTCCCTGTAAATACTTCTCATCTTATAGAGAAAATGTGTTTTATCCACAACGGTTGAATTTCAGCTTATGCAATAACTTCTTAGCGATATTGACATCATCGGCCTTAACAACCTCGCTGTTAGTTCCGCCTTCTCCAAACTGGAAAAAGAGGCAAAGCGAATGGGCCCGGTGGTAAACGAGGACAAAACGAAATACCTCACGTCTTCGAACAAACAGTCGCCGCACTCGCGTATCGGCACCCACGTCACTGTTGACAGTTATGATTTCGAGGTTGTAAAAGACTTCGTATATTTAGGAACCAGCATTAACACCGATAACAATGTCAGCCTTGAAATCCAACGTAGAATCTCTCTTGCCAACAAGTGCTACTTTGGACTAAGTAGACAAATGAGTAGTAAAGTCCTCTCTCGACGAACAAAACTAACACTCTACAAGGCTCTCACCATGCCCGTCTTAACGTATGGCGCAGAAGCTTGGACGATCACAACTTCCGATCAAGCGACGCTTAGAGTGTTTGAGAGAAAGATTCTGCGTAAGATTTTTAGACCTTTTCACGTTGGCAACGGCGAATATCGCAGACGATGGAACGATGAGCTGTATGAGCTTTACGACGACATAGACATAGTGCAGCGAATAAAGATCCAGCGGCTACGTTGGCTGGGTCATGTCGTCCGAATGAATACAAACGCTCCGTCTCTGAAAGTATTCGATGCGGTACCTGTTGGGGGTAGCAGAGGAAGATGAAGGCCTTCTTTGCGTTGGAAAGATCAGGTGGCTTCACTTGGTGTGTCCAATTGGCCTCGGTTTGCACGAGAAAGAAACGAAAATATAGCTCCACGCTTTAATATATTAAGATATTCCACATCCAAGTAATCACGATCTCCACATATTCGCAATTTTTCAAAAACTATTTTGATAAATAACCCTATCTGATTTCTCCGGTCTAATTAAAATTACTACGCAATTCTTATTTTAGTCAACCGCATCGACTTGTTAACAAAAATTGCTAGAAAACTTAGTCTGGAGTAGTGGAGTTTGATCGCATGATCTAACCAGTCAGTTTATGTCACCATTACGTGAAATTAATCGACCGAGAAACTTACATCGGAATAATGCAATGTCTTCCCGTGTTGCGTGACTTGTGGTCCCATCTTGTTCAAAACAAAGATCGACTATTTTCAGTGGCAGGTCCCAAACCCAGCGCACAACCAGCTATCATGGGATTCTTCGCCTTATCCCGTTGGCTCACTCCCGAACGGGTGTTTGAAAGCTACCCAGAGGATACTTGGGCTAATCTCGGAAGTTGTGAGCTGCTTGACCTCTATGCTGAAGAATCGGCCTGGCCACTCCCAAGTGAAAGACGATCAGTAACTTTCCCCACTTGAGTGGACTTCTACATATGGAACCATCCGGAATTCACAATTAGAAAAAAGTAGAAGTAATGTATGCTAATAATTTAGATCTCTTTGCAAATATTACCGTATTTTTGCTGACGTGAAACGGAATGCCTGGCGAGCACTTTATCTCATATCGCGTAGGTTACTGCTTTGCCACTGTGCGATAGGACAGTGTCGGCAGGGGCGTACCCATGTTTGCGGCGAAAAGGATAAGAACTTACCGCTACGCCAGAAGATGTTGCATAGCAGTATTTATCATGTTTGTATGCCTGATTTAAGAGTTTCGCATGCGATCTCTTGCAGAAACGTACGCTATTATATGGCAAACCTTAACATGTGGTACCCATCCCTAAATCTCAAGCTAAAAAAATTAAAATAAAATCACACCTTCGCTATTTAGGTAGTAGAAACGAATACCAACTTTTCACAAGTTAAGGCTTAAGTCAGCCAGTTATCAAACTGCAATATATTTTGCCAGTGATTATAAAGTTAAAGTTACAACTTGTGCAACAGCCAGGGCAAGCGAAACTTTATCACTCATACCTGCGACTTGCCAATTTGTGTGCAACCAACATCCGTTTCCCCCTTTGATTGACTCACAAAATTGAATATTTCTTCCCTTCTACGTACTCGTATTTTTGCTAAGTAGTTTACGCTTTGACAAAAGTTCTCAATTTGTGCAGAAAAAGCAAGCGTGGGAGTATGCGCTAGTTGGATGAGGAAGAGGCGGGACGACTGATAAAAAAAGATAAATGGAAACCGGAAACGGATGTGAAAGAGACATTTGCCATTTTATTACCAATCAATTGCTTGCACGTAGCGCTTATGTAAGCAAGAACTTTGTACGATTCAATAAAATTACAACTAATTTTTCGTGAACTACAAAGCGAGTAAATAGAAACTCGATGAATGGTGGTAACTCACTTGCAACTTTATGAACGAATAATGCATATAATTTTATTTTTATTTAAAATTTTATGATTTAGGATAAAAGTTGAGAAGTAAACATAAAACTGCAATTTTATGGTAGCGTATTTCATAGTTCAATTCATTATAAAGAATTATGATTATGCGACTATATATTGATACCATGAGTAGTGTTGGTTGGGGTTGGTGGGTTAGATCGATGAATAATCCAGAATCCAATTAATGCTTCCTCAGTATTTTATTGCCACATCCTCGCTACCCACTTGACTATATTCAGTCTGTGAGGTTTAAGAACCTTATTAGGTTGCGGGCGTCTAAGCCTGACTCTCGAACAGTGGTTGGTAAAGAATTGACATTCTCTCCTTCCATAAGGTAGGGCATTCACAGCAGAAATGAAAAATCGTTTCCTTTTTCTCTGGCTGTTTTGCAACTGTGGCAGTGTGTGTTGTGAGGGATGTCAATTTTGGCTGCTTCTTTCCCGACAAACCAAAAGCCAGTTAAGAGAGCAATGATTCTCCAGGCATCCTGTCGTTTCATGTTTCTCAATGTTGATGGTTGTTGAAAGTTGCAGGTGGACCATAACGTTGTGCTAATTTTGATTGTCATCTAGTGTCTCCATTGTCTGATATTGTATTCTTGATTGCACCCAGTGGTACGAATACCGACTGTGCAATAAAGTTATTCATAGCAGATCCCATTCTTGCCAGTTCATCTGCTTGCTTGTTACGCTCAATGTTCCGATGTTCCGCGACGCAAATTTAGATAACTTTATGGTTTTCACTCAAAGAGGTCGGACTAAATCTATATCTTTGATCCACCAATTTAGAGGTTATTATAGCCGAATCCAGTGCAGCTTGGCTATCCAAAACAATATTGATACTGTCCTTAAAAAATAAATCTGCGATTAGTAACCTACAAGCTTCCGCCTGAAAGACACTGCAGGTATTAGAAAGACATACAGATTTTTTAATATCAAGTCTATGGAAATTCACATGAGCTCCAACACCAGAATCCATGTTACTGCCATCTGTATAGACTGTATTGTCGAAGATTTTTAGAGAGAGTGCCTTACTTCATTCCTCATCAGATGGAAAGGGAGTGGCAAAATTATTAGTAAATATTGCCGTCGGGAGGATACCTCTCCGAGGTATACTGAGCATATCGCAATAATAGGCTAGCATAACCATAAGTTTTGTCTTTCCAGCGGCCGACTTCATTTAACCTAAATGCACTCATGGTGCCAACTTCTTGATATATAGATCTACCGGAGTAACGTGTGTCAGGCCATTAAAAGCCTCCCTAGGACATGATCTGATTGCGCCATCAGTAGTTTAATTGAGCGCATTAATTTCCACAGTGCACATTCGACTTCTTTTAGAGCGCATTTTTTTTTCACACGCGTACACCCTTCTTGGGTGTCTCTATGAAATCATGCATTTATTGCTTTACTAAAAATAAATAAATAAAAGACGGCCACTGTTCTCGAAAAGGTTGGCGCGTAACTACCATTAGGAAGTGCCCAGACTCGAATCTCCGGGCATGAAACACCAAAATGATAGAAACATTTTATTTTCTTATAGCGGCTGCCCTTCGGCATCTGAATGGGACTATTTTGAAGGAGATAAAATAGAAATTGATGAATAAATAGATATTTTTGGAGAAAAATAAAAATTCAATTGTTCGCGAAAGGGCTCGTCTTTTGTCTATAGTACCGCTGCAACTCCACGAATTGTCAGCAGAGAGCGCAGCTCCCCATTTTACCTCGAACTTCCTGTCACTAAGCATTCAAATTAGATTCTTTAAGAGGTTTGTACAGGGTGGCTGATGAATTTTGCTACATTAAGAAACTCAAATAACTTTTTTTTAGTGTATGGAATTCATTTATTTTTTTTTTCAAGTTAAAAATAATTGAATTTAAATGCCCCCCATGCTCGTTGACACAAGTGCGGCATCTTAGTAAAAAGTTGTTCATTGCTGCTTTGAGAGTTGCGACAGGAATAGCCGCAATTGTTGCCCGAATGGATTGTCTTAGTTCATCCAAATTTGTTGGCTTTGTTTTATAAACTTCTTGTTTACATAAACCCCACAAGAAAAAGTCAGGTGCAGTAAGGTCAGGCGACCTGGGGGGCCAACGAAATTCGGAGTTTCTTGAAATCAGTTTATTGGGAAATTTTCGTCGCAACTCTGTCATAACAGTCTGGGCTATGTGAGACGTTGCCCCATCTTGTTAAAACCACACAGAGTTGAAAGGAATTCTCTTTCGGCGCAGTTCTGGATAGAAAAATTCTTTCAGCATTTTCAAATAACGGTCTCCAGTAACCGTAACGGTGTGACCATTTTCTTCAAAAAAATAAGGCCCGACAATACAGCGTGAAGAAACCGCAAACCACGCTGTCACGCGAAGGGGATGCAATTCCGTTTCGCGGAGTATCTGTGGGTTAGAAGTACTCCATATTCGACAATTTTGTTTGTTCACATTGCGGTTTAAATCGAAATGGGCCTCATCAGACATGAAAAGGCAGTTTAACATGTTTTGGTCTTCTTCCACCATTTGGAGGATCTTCTGGCAAAATTCCAAGCGAATCGGCAAGTCTGCTGCATTCAGTTTGTTAACCATTTGAAATTTGTAGGGAAATAAGTCTAAATCTTTGTGCATTATTGTTTGCAAAGACTGTCGGCTGACACCAAGTTGAGCAGATAAGCTTCTTGTTGAAACCCTTGGATTGCTTTGTATAGCTGCAGCTACAGCAGCGACATTTCCTCCGTCCGAACTGGTGGGTTTCGATGATAAGGCCTTCTTGCGACTGTTCCTTGCTCAGCAAAATTATTCACCAGTCTCATTATGGTCCATCTGCTCGGGGGATCGCCGCCAAACATCCGCCTGTACTCTCTCTGTACCAAAACTACGGACTTCAGTGCGTGATAGCGGCGGACTATCCAAATTCTTGTTTGCGTGTCCCAGTTATCCATTTTAATAAATTTTAAAGATCAATCTGCAAATTAAAACAAAAATGGAACAGATAACTTAAAAAGGAAAAAAGTTATTCAATTTTTTTTGGTAGCGGCTTTCATCAGCCACCCTGTACATCGACCTCATGGTCTTTAGGCCCTCTTCTTATTACAGTACCTCACCTAGACCAGGTTCTCTTATCAAACTCAGAATAGAGCTAGGTTGGATTGAGCTTATGTGCCTTTCTTCTAGTTGTAATTGGCCAAGATGTCTCAACCTTCTTTACGATGTAGTAGTACATTCAACGAGAAGGTACATTGCAGTCACCTGGGATTGGTCGCAGAAACGGCAGGAATCAGTCGACCATATCTCGATGGCGGATGACTATGCAGTCTGCAGTGGGCTGTGGGAATGCCAGAGCATATCAACTTATTCTTGAAGAGAGTTATGCGTTTTTAAACTTCTTCCTTCCAAGTAAATATTTCTTCTGGCGTGCTAGGAACCTCCCTTAGCCATAGCTATGCATCCCTAAGCTTCTCGTTGATTGTCTGTTGCCTCATAGCAGGAAGGTCTGTCCTATTAAAGACGAGGCCACATCCTCTCTCGCCAGTGCATGTATACACTTGGTGAAACCATCAGTAGCTTGAAGCGGCTAATACGAACGTAATTAGCCACTGTTGGCCATCATACTCTAATTCAAAGCTTCTCCTTCCTTTTTCCACTTGTTTGGCTATTTTCCTGCTATTGCAGGGTTTTTGAAATAGCACATGAAGAAACGGAGCTCCATCCGTCCTGCGCTTTTCTCGCAAATACGTTGTGCTGGGTTATAAAACTTAAAGTGCGTTTATTTAAGTTGCTTGTAGGGTATATTCATGCATTCAATTGTACATATTGGCATGTGTGAATTGAATTCGTAATAAATTCTGATATGAATACTCGTATATGATCACATTTTCTCCACGAAATGATATTATGCTACCTGCATCCAATAATCAACCATAAATAAAAGTATATGCACTTGTCTAGAGTTATGTGAACTATTATTGCCTGTGCTATAAGAAGAATATGAGAAGAATTTTATAAAAAGTAACAATCAGCAGCATTCTCCATTAGAAGACACGTAGAAAATTCAATTTCACACACCAGCGCAAATACCCGTGTATACGTACATACGTATGAGGAGATATACCTAAGCACGAGTCGGTACTTGAAGAGAAAAAAGGAGAAAGACCAGAGAGCAATATTACTGGAACAAAATTTATACGTGTACTCGTCCACTTAAAGCCCGGAAGAGGTTGCAAAATATACATTTTTATGCAGGACTCCCATTTGCTACTTGCCAACCGTTGTCAGCTACTTTCGCTACGTTCAACGTTAAAATGTTGTAAAAAGTATTTGTAATGCAATTATACTCAATTTTTTCCCTGCATTTCCCTTATAGGAGTTATTACGCTACTGATGCTATGAGTTTCAATTTCCGTACAATGCCACTGCATAAAAACAATGCAAAACAGGTGGGGCGTATGAGTGTTTTTCATGCATAACTACACACTGGTACATACATACGCACGTACTGGTACGAGCAAATTGAGAGACATAATGCCTCATTGCTCTTCTCTGTCGGTTGGTTGAATGAAGCGTAAGAAAACTAGAAACAAGAGCTCTTTTGTAAACAAATGTTAATCATGCAAACATGAAGTTTAGCTCCATACTCGATGATGGCACAGTGGCATAATTGCATTTGCATGTGAATAGGAAAGAAAATGTATTTTTACCTCCCAGTCTGCTCTCAAATATTTCTAGCTGTTATAGAGAAATATAATGGAGAACAACAGTGCGACGAATAATTACATGAATTACGTATGAATATAGTAAAAAAAAATTTTAATTCTTGTAAAGTGCTTGAACAAAATTGTTCAATAAAAAATAAAAAATAATTAAAATTGAACAATAAAAATTGATCGGAGAACCAAAAGTTCAATATAGTTTTATGTACTCGCATCCATGTACTTATACAATGTACGACCCAAATTATGAGACATCAGAATTCGTTTTAGAGGTATGGTTCCTTCGGCAAAGTTTCTTATTTTGATCCCTAGAATATGATTTTCACAGAGCAATGCGCGATTTTTTTGCCTCCCCACAAATCGACCCGGCCTATTATACATAAATAAAAAAATGTATATAAGGTTGTTCAAAACCTCTAATGTAAAAAGTATGTGATCTTGAGAGAGTTACAATGGAAGCTACATCACGTGTGTGCCGATACCCGGGTGCGTCGACTGTTTCTTTGATAAATAACAAGAGGTAGTACTTCTTTTCGTTCTCGTTCACCACCAGACCCATTCTTTGGCTGCTTTACAAATTAATATTAGTAAAATATGGTATTTATATAATGCATTAAAATGTTGGCATCAAGTGAAAATTAGTTGAGAAGTTTTAAGGTAAAGATACAGGGAGGGTCATATAGCGTTTGCTTTTTGACCCACCTATTTTTTGAGAATGGCAACACAAATGACATGTCAAATGTGTTCATAATTTACTTAAAGGTTTGACATTTACGAAATGGGACGCTATACGCTTGAACAAAATTGGGAAATATTGAACACCTACATATTTCCAAAGTGGTAAGTCTTCTTCTTCTTTTCTCATTTTCACATCGGTGGCTACGTTAATAAGAAAAATTGTCGGATTTGGGGCTCAGAAAATCCACACGTTACTGTAGGAAATCAAATGCATCCACAACGAGTCACTGTTTGGTGCGGTGTTTGGTCTGTCGGCATCATCGGTCAATTTTTTTTTTCGAAAATGAGCGCGGAGCCGCGGTTACAGTAAATGGCTAGCGTTGGTTTGACATGGACGACATTTCGTTTCAACAGGACGGTGCAACTTGTCACACTGCCAAAGTTACACTCGAACTTTTGGCTACCGTTTTTGAAAACCGAATAATCAGCCGAAATTCCGATATCAATTGGACGCCTCGGAGCTGTGATTTAATCCCGTTGGACTATTTTTGTGGGGAGCCGTTAAGGACAAATGCTATGCGAACCATCCAGAGACAATTGATGATTTACTGTAAAGCCAGTCGTGGCTGTCATCTAAACGATATTATTTTTCATTCATAAATGACAATGTTCAATCTTCAAAATAAAAAAAAAGTTTGAAAAAATTGTGTTTCGTTTTTTTTCATAGCCGATTCAAAATGCAAATTTTACATGGCTCACCCATTATTATTATTGTAATATTACACCTTTTTGCATTGTTAAAAAGCTATAGTGGTTTGAAAATAATTTGATGAATTTGAAAAAAATTGAAATTTGAAAAGGTCGAGCCAAGGAGCATCAGAAGATTTGGTGGCTGCTAAAACATTCAGGCTAAAAAGCCCATTGTATTTAGAGCTCTGGAAAGAGGGTAGATAGTCAAGGAGGGAAGGAGAAAAGTATCAGAGAAGGAGAAAGAATAGAGACAGAAATATATTTAGTAAGTCCTGTGAGAATTTTCCAGATTCTTTGGTAAATCTGTAAATATCCTCCAGTTTTACAGAATGAATATTACTCATTCTCATGACATCGGAACCCAATACTCGTAGCCGTGCTCTAACACAGGCACGACACTCACAGAGAAAGGGCTTAGTGCTATCCGCCTCCTCCAAGCACAACAGGCATACCGGGTCCTCGATGATTCCAATGGTGGTCATATGCTGACCCCATCGGTTGTGTCCTGTATTGATGCCGACCATCAACCGAATGTCTTTCCTTCTTAGTTTTAGTAGAAATTTTGACAGTTTTCTGTTCGGAGTTGTCACAAAACACTTTGCAGTTCTGCAGCGTTCTAGACCGAACCACTTCTCTTTAGGTATATTGCATACATAATCGTTGATCCAGTTCATGATTCCGGCAGAACTGAATCCGATTATTGGCTCTGGCCCTTGTGGGGGAACCGTTGATCCACGGTTAGCCAATTCATCGGCAATTTCGTTTCCTTGAACACCGGAGCGTCCTGGAATCCATTAAGTACAAGTCTGTTTTGAACAATCTTTGAGGCTTACTTGAGAGGTGCAGCCTGACTGCCCCTGAAAACTCCAATCTGTTTTGCGCTCCATCTCCTCCCGATTATCCATTCGGCTACTTTCAGGATGGCAAACACTTCCGTTTGGAAAACAGTTGCCATTTCCCCCATAGCATAGTGGTATTAATTACTATCGTTTAAGTAGGATCCGGATCCAGATCCTATTTCATTCTTGGACCCATTGGTAAAGAAAATATTCGTCAAACCTCCCTGAATGCATTCTGGATTGCTTCATTGCTCACGCATCAAATCAAATTGACATCAAATTTCCTTCCAAATGAAACTGTGTGTATCAGGTCGTCTTTAGGTGCCAAGAACAGTGGATACTGCTCAGATAGCAACTTAGAGATTTCTCTGTGTGCCAAAGTTCCGTATTCGTGCCAGAAACTATATTTATGGAGTATAGGTACACATTGCTTTTATTGCTTTCTGTTGTATCTTAAGATCCAAGGGGAGCAAATCAAGCATAGCATTTAGAGCATCGCCAGAGGTTGTACTCATGGCACGCGTAATGCATAAACACACACTTCTTTGCAGCCTGTGTAGCTCCCGTATTGTGGACTTAACCATGCTCCGGCGCCACCAGACCAATGAGGCGTAAGTGATGATTGGTCTGATAAGTGCTGTGTATACCATACTACCACAGACAAACTTAAAAAAGTGGTAAATACTTTATGGTTAAAATCGAATAACTCAAACACTTTTAAGTTTTTCACCTCATGTGAAATAACCAAATTAAACACAAATTACATCAATATGAATGTCCTAAGTATCCAGGATGGCTTTCTCGATAACGCCATATAGAGTGGTTCAAGGGTGATGCAGATCTTCGAAATCAATTATTTGTTACATGTAATTTTTTTGTTTATGTTTTCAGGCAATTAGTACCACATACTTTGGCAAACTTAGTCAATTACCAAACCCATACAGGTATCAGCTAAAGAACGCATAAACTGTTCCGAATGTTTTAAGAAAATGGTTGTTCTCCGAGAAGTGCATTTGCCTCATTATGCATTAAGCGCTACTCGCTTAAGCGCTGATACATATTTTTTCTTTAACGGATACAACAACAAGCAAAATTTCCACATTTAGGGTACCGGGAATCCAGATGACCCAAAAAAAAAAAAAAACTATGCAACAAAAACGAATCATTGTTAGGTGTTGCTTTCGGCTGGTCGTGTCTTCGCATCACAATTCTTCGAAAATGATGGCGGAACTGCTGTTACGGTAAGAGATACACGTTAAGGTGATATAACAAAAACTTTTTATGACCAGAATTAGGTGGAACAGACTTGAGAAATATGCGCTTTCAACAACACACAGTGCTACTTGCCACACAGCGCATGAAGCAATGTTCCTATTGCAAAGAAACTTTTGAAGACACTTAAGCTCACTAAACAATGCTTTCTTTGATAGCTACGTGATTCCAGAGCTGAAAAATGAAATCATATGCTTTATAAATGATAATCAGACGATACACTACGCCAAAAAGTTATAGACATTTTTGTTAAGCGCATTCTGTGTGGGTAGAGGAGTCGTGCTGGATATTTAGCGGATATTGGTTTCGTAACAAAAATATATCACAGACTAAAAAAAATATGATGAATTGAGAAATAAAAATGACGAAAATTTTATTTTATTTTATTTATAAAAGAATATCTGCGGTTTTATTATATCACCCGGCATGTTAATGTAGATTAGTATGTACTCTTTTTCTATAATTTGATGCTGCTAAAGTCTAAGTCAGCTCCTGCAGCGTCCAATATTGTTTACGAGTTTTAAGATTGACAAATTAAGAATTAATATTTCAAAGAATATGACCATATTCAGCAATTTTTTTTTTCTAATTTATAACTTGGCTGAATGGGTAAGTGAGCTCATAATTTAAAAATTATGTTGAATTGAACTTCTTTTTTCTTTCTTTTCAATTCAGTTAATATTTTGCAAGAAGGTATTACAGCACGAAATGTAATAATCTCTTTCAAAAAAAGTTGGTAATAATGGCCGCCGAGTATTGAGAACTACCTTCTTTTCTTTGCCGTGCAAACATTCATAAATAACAATCTCAGATTCTCTCAGCACCTTTGTTGTCACAAGGCATTCCTATACTCAATGAATTACTGATATCTTGAGTTTCATTTTTCACTTCATTCTTTTTGCGAATGCCTTTTTCAGTGTTGTTTGCTTTACCATTTCCTCTTGCCGACACCTTTATGAGCGCTATAAATTTTGTAAAATTTGTGAAGTGCAACAACCAACAGAATCACAACAACCAAAAGCTTCTCTCTTCGTCAAATGAATCATTCAGGAGAATGCGTAACTGTAACAGAAAGGGCCAGTCTGCAATCTAATATCAAAAGTCAACAAACCCACACAGGTACCACAGAGTACGCCTACCCAGCAAAACTTGGATTCATGCATTGTTTGAGTACTCCCTCGCGGCGATATGATTACTCCTCATTGCCTTCTACACTTGTGTGCACAAGCATGCTATTTAGTATACTCCCAAAAGACATAGGACATCGTCCTACGAGGGCGTGTAATAAAGAAAATCTATTTTACCTCACAACGTTCAATGAGGGAACAAACAACAACTCCACTTTACCTCCCAATTGAGCAATGAGGCGGTTCTCTCAGATGAATCATTCTTCAGGCCTCATTTTCTGAGTAACTAATAAGAGACTACTCCTTCTGATCTTAGCGAGTAATAAGACGCTATACATTGAATGGAGAAAACCTTTTCGTAATTAATTTACTTAATTAATTTCTCTTCAGTCTATAGAGTCTGTAAAACGTGGTCTTGCCAATGCAAAACTGTTTTAATCTTCAGAGTGTCGTAATCTTGCAAAGCATTTGGAAAGGAATATATTTTTTCGAAGCGAAAAAGTTCATTACAACCGTAATTATTGCCTATCCGGCTGCGGTGGTTAACAAAACACTGATTCTGGACGGGATCGGTCTTTATTGCTTACTTGATATTTTACAACTTAACTTACAAATTCATTTAATTCTAATACTAAAACGTGGCAGGTAGTCTGCTGAATAGGCGTTTCCTACGGGAAAACCAATTGCTGCTCTAATATTCCCTCAGCGAATTTTTGGTTGCGCGTCTGTGTGTTAGGTGTATTTTGGTTGCGTGTGAAGTATTGCGTTAGCTTATAGAGAACAGCTTTTAGGGGTGCTTTTTGCCTGGACTCACCTGGTCACGTTTATTGCCCTGAAATCATACGAAGACGAAGCATTCTTTCAGTGCCCTCTTTTAGAGCTCTCACTCTTGTTTCTACTGGGTAGAACCATAGAAAAACGCAGGGAAATTATGCGTCAAAGTCGCATCTGAGCCACTGCCTGCCTTTGCTTGAATCGCCGTCGCTGGTGCTGACTTCTTTACGAGCTGTGGTGACGGATGACAATATGTACATATGTATGTATGTACATAAATAGCTTTCCAGCTTCGCGCAAAAGTCAGCAAGCTAACACATAAAAGTGCGTACAGGCACGTCCGTGGTGCGTCGAAAGCATTTCACATAGTGGGGAATTTAGTACAAAAGTGCGGAAACGTGAGGCGGCAGGTAGGTGAGTGAGGTGGTGTCGCGTTGGTGTATGATATTCCTGTTACTTTACACCAAATGCTGTTGAATTGTTTGGTAGCTGACAAGCAGCAATTTGCTTGCTGCTGTAGCTGCCGCTGGCTTGACTGAATGGCTTATTTGGCTGATGCGCTTGGCAGGAATGACATGTTTTATTAACCATATTTTAGTTGGCATAAAAGCGCGTTGAAAAATGATCCCAAATACGTGGGTGAAATGAGCAGAAAGCGTGCAATATTTGTAACACTTCACATTTTCGTTCTTCTCATTGCTATATTTTTTTGGAATTGTAAAAGGAAACTGAATTATATTTTAAAATTAGTGTTAGTGTACACCAATGCATGGCAATGAAATCTAAAGTTGAGGTAGTATTATAGGGATTAAACTTTTTGTTGTTCGAGTGACTTATATTCTTGAGAGTCGAACTACTTTTTTCGTCATAATTAAGAGAAAAACTAACTTTTTAAAATTTGTTTCCCCGCACCAGCAGAATTTGTAAGTTTTTTGGTTTACTGAATTCACTGAATAAACAAAATACCCTACCGCAATTGCATACCTGGCTTTGAATTGTAAAAGTAATGACTACTTTTTCTTTTGTTCTCATAACTGAAAGAAATAAATCTTTAAACTAAACTAATATAAGGAGGACTTTAATTTGACTATACGTAAAAGGCCATTTAATATTTTTTCATTAGAACAAATAAACCTTACGTAGTGGCGCAAAAGCGTGGACGATGACAACATTCGATGGAGCGACGCTTGGAGTGTTCGAGAGAAAGATTCTGCGTAAGATTTTTGGACCTTTGCACGTTGGCAATGGCGAATATCGCAGACGATGGAACGATGAGCTGTATGAGCTTTACGACGACACAGACATAGCGCAACGAATAAAGATCCAGCGGCTACGTTGGCTGGGTCATGTCGTCCGAATGGATACAAACGCTCCGGCTCTCAAAGTATTCGATGCGGTCTCAGCTGGTGGTAGCAGAGGAAGAGGAGGGCCTCCTCTGCGTTGAAAATATCAGGTGGAGAAGGACTTGGCTTCACTTGGTGTGCCCAATTGGCGCTGGTTAGCACGAGAAAGAAACGACTGGCGCGCTTTGATAAACTCGGCCAAAATCGCTTAAGCGATAAAAAGAAGAAGAACCAATAAACTTTACTATTAAACACAGCTTTAACATTTCATACAAATCACTTCTACGCCTAACTTTCGATCTGTCCATTCTGTACTATTAATTTTTCAGTGAATTGTAGTTAGCTTCGCCACTTGTCTTGCCAATGACAACCTTGATTTCATTTTTCAACTCTTGAAATGTCTTTGGATGGTTGGCGTAACAATTATTTTTGAAAGCATCGCATAGTGCCGATGTAAAAAAAAAACATAGTTCAAATTCCAAACGCTAGAAGCACGACCCAGTATAATGAACTCAACTCAGCCCATGAAATAGTAAGATGAATCACTTTACTGAATTATACCATTTTTTATGTTATCCATGTCATGGTATATGTTACGAAAAAAGTTTCTCATAAAAACCATCTGCCCTTCGGAAGCGGCATAAAGCGGTAGGTCCCTCTATTTGTGGAAAAAACGTTAAAACGCACACCCCAATTTGGAGGAGCCGTTCGATTAAATTGTCAACAAAGGGTGTAGGCGCCAATAGAAATACTTTTTAGACGTACGCATAATCTGTGGGCAAAAAGTAAGGTGAATTTGGTTGTAAAAAGGAAAATCTTTATTTATTCTTGTAAATCAATTTCATCCCCTTCAAAATAATCCCCTCTCGATGAAATACACTTATGCCAACGATTTTTCCAATCCCCGAAACATGCCAAATAGTCAATTTCCGGTATAGCCATCAGCACCTTGTTGGCCCATAATTCTGGTCTTTTTAGACGAATTGCTTCACGTAAACGACGCATAACGCTCAAATAATATTCCTTATTAACAGTTTGGCCAGGTGGAAGGAATTCATAGTGCACCACACCACGAAAGGCGAAAAAAACTGTCACCATGGCCTTTATTTTTGAATGACTTTTGACGTGCTATTTTCGGTCTGGCCTCGCCTTTAGCACGATATTCGCTTGATTGGTCGGTAGTATAAATCCAAGTCTCATCTCCCGTAATGATGCATTTGAGCTTGTCCTGATAGTCTGAAATCATTGTTTCACACACATCAACGCGACGACTTTTTTCCAAGAAATTGAGAGTTTTCGGTACCAAACGAGATTTGACTTTTCGTAGGCCCAAATGGTCTTTCAAAATGGTTTTCACAGATCCTTCTGATATTCCGATCATATCAGTAAGGTCTTTAACAGTCAACCGACGATTTTGAGCACTAACTCCTGCATTCCATTGACGTGTTGGTCATCTGTTGACGTCATTGGTCGTCCGGAGCGCTCCAAGTCATCAACACGTTCTCGACCCTCTTTGAAGTCTTTGTACCACTTATAAACATTTTTCTGCGACATGGTGGAATCACCAAATGCCTTCTGCAACATGCTAAACGTTTCCGTAGCCGAAATTTTATTCGGCAAACAAAATTTGATGGCACTTATCTGCTCAATCAAATCAGACATTGTAAAAATCGAAAAATGCACTCTTGGTCGTTTGGTAAACACAAGCGTAAATATATTACTGATAATGACTTTCACATGAAAGTTGGCCCAGATGTTATTAACAGTGCTGCCAACTCATGAAAAAATAACTAGAGCGAAATTTTAATCCCGCGAAGTTTGACAAATAAATTCACCTTACTTTTTGCCCACAGTATGTATATGTATAGATATGTATGTATACATAATTTTATTGATAACAATTTGTTCTTCTCATATTTTTTCGAATGATGTTTCTTAAAAGCTGGCTTGCCCTTTTTCAAAGCACAAATATGTTTCGAGCCTCGATTTTGAGTTTCGCAATTATTTGGGCATATTTCTTGAACAAACAAGTATTTTTTCATATATGTCATAACCCATCTAGCTGTTATATGAGTTACTATATTGCCAAATGGAATCACTTACATAATGAATTGTCACAAATCACGGCGCGTCTCAGTTAAATTATCAAAGTATGGAGTTACTCCAACGCCAAGTTTTCTATGAGATGGAATTGTACGCAGCTTTTTGTCACAGTTAGTAATGCAGTTTCATTAGTTCATAAACCGAAGTAACATTTGAGACTTAGGTTAGCTTAGGTTGAAATGGTTGCCCATGGAGGGGGCACACTTGGGTGAACATCAAAAAGGCGTCCTTGGTATCAAACATTGTAATGGAAATAAATAAGAAGGCTGTGAAGAAGGGAAGGCGGAGAAGAAGGGGTCAAATATGTAGTTGTTGAATACAACGAGACGATGACTGATTTATTGTGGTGTTAGCCGCTTCGCACTTCTGATGAAATTCATAATGTTTTTAATATAAATGCTTACTATATCAGCAGACGTAGCAAAAAGATGAGAGCCAAGATGCTTAAATCATAGTTAAGGTTAAAGTTTTGAGATGATTCTAACTCAACCTCCATGCAACTGACGCAAAAATAACTCGAAGTAATGCCGCGTAGGAGGATGCGACGGCGGACCACTTTCTACGCGTCTGACCGCCTTCACTCGAATCAGGCTTGAGCTCTTTGGCACTGATGTGCTAAGAAGCGATCACCCTGGCTCCTTGGCATCACAAGATCTACTCAGCTTTCTTCGGAGTTTGGGTGGATTTAAAGAAAATTAAAAGGAAATCCGGGTGCAGTGCAATGGACTTAATGTTGTATGAGTGCTGTACTTGCTAGTAGTTTCGACAAAAAAAAAAAAAATACCACGTCTCACACCACGCAGCGAATGTCGAGGGCTGAGATTTTTTTAACCTCGGAGATCCCAGAGCGCCTCCGATCCACTCGAGGCCAGAAGGATTTCGCAACCTTACAAGTTTATTTACTTGCTCAGCATTTGCTGAGTTGACGCTAAGCCCATCTCAACAGTAGCAGACCGTTCGTCGTCAACCGTTCCTCACTTTTCGCGGGAAAACTACCTCACAGGTCTTCTGTCTAGCCAGCTCATCTGCCTCGCAGTTTCTGCAATGTCGCTATGACCAGGTGTTCAGATGAATCTGATATCGAAGAATTTGGATACAATCGAAAGCGAAGTCTGGCATTCCACAACCAGTTTCGAATGTATCATCATCCAGCAAAAATTGTCGTTTGGTTGCCGGATTATATATTAACCACCGTGATAGTTATTACACACACGACTAAGCCAATCACCTGCCTCTTTAATCATCGCTACCGCTGCATGGAATACACTGCAGTGATCTGGTACCGTGAACTAGAATCTGATGGGGAGTTCCTTGCAGAATACTCATTCGCCAACCCTGCGTCCAAATACTGCACCCCGCCCACTCTTCCCTCAAGTGATTTCAGTGGGGAATGTTCCGCTCGGACTAAGTGAAGTCGTCAAAGGAATGAACGGAAAGAACTCTAAAAACACTTGAGTATCCGTATTTGAGGTCAAGCTTGAAGCCTGAGTCTCTCAGTCTGATTGGGGCATGAGTAGCCGCAGCTTTGACTGCAATGTCTACAGGTGCCACATTTAGAATTGCACTAAGCGCTGGAGTAGGAGTAGTTCGAAGCGCTCCACTGATTCCAATGAGGGCAGGCCTCGGGATTCTCTTCAGTATCTTCACGGATGCCATATTTTTCTGTCAGTTCCATCAGAAAACGACTCCATACAACAGAGTTGACCTTGTAATGTTATTATAGAGCCAAAATACAACTTTAGGCTAAAGGTCCCATGCGCCTTTGCATCCATGTAAGGCTATAGTTGCCTTTCTTATCGCCTTTCAATGGTGGGCATTCACGTTAGCTTATATACTGTCAACGATTAGACCTTGAACATACTACTTGAACAAACCACTTGAACATTAGTTAGGTCTGCTTGCAAGCGCTCTTTATCTTCTGGTAATGCGCCAAGTTTCTGCTACAAGGCGATAGACACATTTCAGACTGAGTAGCATAGGCAACTGACGGATTTTAGCTTATGACCAAATGAAAAGCTCATATTTCTTTCAATTACATTTCTAGCTTAAACTATCCTGCATAATTGGATTGATACCATTTCCAAATAATAATCAAATAATTTTCGAATTTTCCAAATCAAGTGGGCATACAAGTTCCCGCATATGTCTGTAGTACGTATATACTAGGGATGCCAATATTAGCAAAATATTTCTATTGCAGGATTTCGGGATTATTGGATTATTCAAAAATTCCTACATCTCGGGATTCATCATGGGACACAATTTTTTAGTATGAGTAAAAATGCAATAATTAAAAACATTAAAGACACCGTGAAGCAAAACTATAAAATAAGAAGAACTAATTTTGAAAATTAAATATTTATTAAACAAAAAAATCTTAAAGGAATGTATTGAATGTGATTCATGCATTAAATTCTTTTTTGCTTCCGTTGCACTCATTTTTAAACAATAAACGTTTAACTGAATTAAACATTTAATTGAATGAGTTGACAGTTATCAAATCCATTTACATTATATTAAATAGGTCAATTAAAAAGTTTTGTGGAAATTGAAAAGCTTTTATTGTAATCAAAGTTTGTAATAAACTAGTTTCTACTTCTTTGAATTCGATAAATTAATTTTTTTATTTAGGTTTCGACATAAGTACGAAATAATTCCAAGATTTTCGGGACCCGAAAAACATCGGGACCTCGGAATCGGCATCCGTAGTACCAACGGTTGCAGTTGTTGGAGTTTAGCTGAATGTCGAAATAACTGTTTAATGAAAATCGAATGGCTTAACTGTTATACCACAACTAAGTATTTATTTCATTAACAAATCCCCAAGTAAACATCGAAAACAAACTGCAGCGATTCCCGGAAAACAACCGAGGACTACTAGCAGTCATGCATGCGAGTATACTCGTGCGTGCATATGGATGTGAGTGTGTAAGTGTATATACTCGTATGCACATGCCAATGATGGTAGCACAACGAGGGTTGTGGATAACTGCAAACGAGCCAATAATTTCAGGAATTCTCCCGGAAGAGCCAAAGCATAAAAACAAATATAGAAAACGAAAGGAGTGAACGAAATGTAGGTAAACTAAACTTAATTTACGCTCGAAATTGAATTAAAAGTTTATTAGCATAACTGAATACAAATACGATGGCTTTGTGCTCGGCTGTTCAGGATCGTTTTGGCAATTCATGTTTAATTGTGGTAGGTACACCTGAGTTTCTACTAAGCTTCCAGCTTTGCATGTGTGTGCATACCAGTTTTTTCACTTATGTCAGTGGGATGCAAGCGGGTATGGATTTTTCTGTACTCTGGTATTTGGTAGTTGAAATGCGACTTCAGAAGGTAAACTGTAACAAAAGTATGAAGGTATGAATGTATGAATGTATGAATGTATGAATGTATGAATGTATGAATGTATGAATGTATGAATGTATGAATGTATGAATGCATGAATGTATGAATGTATGAATGTATGAATGCATGAATGTATGAATGCATGAATGCATGAATGTATGAATGTATGAATGTATGAATGTATGAATGTATGAATGTATGAATGTATGAATGTATGAATGTATGAATGTATGAATGTATGAATGTATGAATGTATGAATGTATGAATGTATGAATGTATGAATGTATGAATGTATGGATCTGTGAATTTGTACTTTTGCTTTTAGTTTGAAAATCGTTACAAAGAAACCATGTTAGTGTAAAAACGTTTGTGGCGCAATAAATAGTCAACGAACAACAAGAGGTAATAGGAAATTCAGGTTCGAGCATAATTCAGGTTCGAAAAATTCTTAAAAAGGGAAAATGAAAATCTAAAAGAAACTGGATTGATTCTAGTCGATGACTCTCTTCCCCTGAGATGTCCAAAATGCTGGAAATATCATTTAATCACACTGAAAAATAGTCCAGATGAGTGAAGGCATCAAAGCTTCTTTATGCATTAATTGTTCCAACAGCAAATTTGAGCAATGTGATCCAATTCTCTTCACAAAAACAATGTAGTAATTTTACAACAAAAAAGAGTTACTGGCGATAGGAACAATTGAAAAAGTTGCCCACACCAACAACACCAACAAAAATTTACTGAGAGCAGCATAATAACACCGATGTAACCTGCGCTGAAATTTTACGATCTACAACAAATACATTCGAAATATTAACAGTTAAAAGAAATCCGGCAGAGAAAACCAAACTCTTCACTAAGTTACCAGACCAATAGCGAAAGAGCACAATCCAATCATATAACATTGCCAATAGTCAAGCGACAACGGCCCCTCTCATGCAGCCGAACCACTCTCACTGACCTTTATAATGTTCCCTACAATGAATTTTCTCCTCGAAAATACTCCAAGGCATTTGGTAAGACAACTCAAAACAATAGGTTAGGTTAGGTTAGCCTGGTTGGCAATAAGCCACGCATAGACCTTTTGGTCCCTAGCGATACCAGATGGAGACCGACCTCTATGAATCCCTAAAGTAGACATCATGTAGGATGTCAGCGCTTTTGGCGAATCTAAGTAGGTCTGGGAGCTCCGCTTTTGAGACGTCTTCCAGACCCTCAAACAGTGGGGCTCCCAGGCATCTTAGTCGCGTTTTTGATAATGCCGGACAAACGCACAGAAGGTGTTCTAAAGTCTCCTCAACATCCTCTCTGCATTTTCTGCGTTTGTCCGTGTTAGCAATCCCTATCTTGTACGCATGTGCAGCCAATAGATTGTGACCTGTTAGCATACCTATGATAGTTCTGCATTCCTTTCGCGAGAGCGAATTGAGTGAGTTTTTTGTCGTTAGCTCTACACATGAGTTTTGCTGTTTTGCATGTGGTCAGGTTAGTCCACCTAGCTTCCACTTGCCTTTTCATGTGGTCGTCCATTTCATTGTATATTGTGTTTAGCGGTCTCGGTATGTCGTTCTCTTGTTCAAATGGTAGTCTCACAGCACTTTTTGCTATCTCATCTACTATTTCGTTCCCTATAATGCCTTTGTGACCAGATACCCAGTAGATATGCAGCCTACTGTTTTCGGCTAGCCTTTCTATGGCCTCCCTGCTCCTTCGAACATTTTTGGACTTAATACAATATGAGCTTATTGCTGCTTGACTATCCACGTATATGTTAATTGTTGAGTTCTTTCTTGTTCTAGTGTAGGCTAGCTCCGCGGCCTTCCCCACAGCAAAGACTTCCGCTTGGAAAATACTGCTGTGGTCTGGCAGCTTGATAGACTGCCTTATTCCTAGTTTTGAGCAGTAGATATCCGCTACCACTCCGTCTGGAGTTTTCGAGCCGTCTGTATAGATATGAAAAGTTCTATGGCCAGGCTTCATGCCTTTGTGCCATCCCTCCTCTTCAATTGTAGTGCGAAACCTTCTCTCCCAATTAAAGTACGGAGTCATGTAGTCCGTGCCACCTGAGCCCCACTTTCCTATTGAGCTGTGACCGAAGGTTCTGCTGGTGAATACCCCCGCAGCCATTAGCCTCCTCGCGGATTTCGCTGCCAGGTTTTCCGCCATGAGGTCAATAGCTGGCATGCTGAGTATCATTTCCAGCGCCGCCGTTGGAGTGGTCTTCATCGCTCCTGTTATGCACAGAGCAGCGAGTCGTTGAATCCTTTCCAGCGGCATTAAGTATGTCAGTTTTTTTGTCGCAGTCCACCATACTAAGGTTCCGAACAGCAATATCGGTCTGACTACTGCTGTGTAGCACCAATGCATCAGGGAGGGTGATAGACCCCAAGTAACGCCCAGCATTCTTTTACATGCGTACAACGCATTACTGGCCTTTTTCACCCTCTCCTCAACGTTGTGCTTCCACAGCAATTTGCTGTCCAATATTCAATAAGAGCAACATAAAATTTCAAAACAAATATAGCAACAAAAAAATCACGGGACTCTCACTAACTATCATGCTCTGACGATGGAGTGCACAATGCAGATATCTAAATACGAGTACACTGTTCTCATCAATATATCAAATATAAAAACAAATACTACACACACATATCTATGATAGAATTTATTACAAGTACAAGAACAAGCCAATGTTATTTAACATGCTGTATGATTTTTCTCTATTTTCAACATCCGTTTCCCATATATAAATCTAACAACTATTTTCCAGACTATGAATTGCCAACACAAAGTTATCATTCCATAAAATATTATTTATCTGAACACATATGTATTTTTCTTTATGGCTATTTTGTTTACAGTATTTATTTTAACAGCCTTCCAAGTGGGTGCAGTAATGTTTTTAAACAATTATGAATACTTAACGTTATACAGCGGAACATTAATGGATATATAAGCAATTATATTGAACTCCTTAATTTCTCTACGCGAAAGTCATCTTTATTCTCTTACTAATACTCCCTTTTCCCCTAACTACGAAATTTATAATTTTAATTCAATGCGGTGGCGTAGCATTGCTTATCCACTCTACAGTTCCACACACTCAGATTACAATAAACACTGACTTTGAAGCCATTGCAGCAACAATAATTTCCCATCAAAAAATAGTTTCTCACCCAACATAAGATTTCACACCAACAACCTAGATGGCGAGTTCTCATCATTAAGTCATCCATCCATGATAACATGTAATTTAATGCTTCGCATTGTGATTGGGTATCTCCAAAAAATAAGAGCAGAGACTCAATTCTTTCTAATTTTATTAACAGTTCAAACTGTATGCTGTTAAACGATGCTTCTCCAACCCACCTTAGCACTCACAACTCACAAGCACATATTGAACTTACATTTTGCTCTCAAAATTTAAGTCTCCACACTACACGGGAAGTTGAAAACGATCTCCATGGTAGTGACCATTACCTTGTTATTATTAACCTTTTTTATACTTTATATTCTAAACTCTTAAAGCAAAATCTCTCTTCTTAACAAAAGATGCCGATTCGGTAAAATACCCACACCACGGTTATGAACTTGATCCACAAATACCTGTTAGTTCAAATGTTAGTAAAGAAGAGAGTAAAATCATTCTCAGAGTAAAAACTTATCATTTTCTCAAACCAAACCTAAGACACGTCATAAAGTTTCGTGGTGGGATGCGTTTGAATCGAGCGGCCGTAATGGGGCGGTAGACATAACAAACTGTTTTTGCTGCATGACAACGCCAGGCCAAATGTTGCTAAATCGGTCCAGAAATATTTAGAGGGACTGAATTGGGAAATCTTGCCCCACCCGCCGTATTCTGCAGACATTCTACCTTCGGATTACCGATTCAGTAATTGATCCGGTTCCGATCAAGGCAGTCAGCACTTATTAGAGAATGGTTTACTTCTTATGAGAGCATCGCAAACTGGCTCAATGAATGGTTCAAGTCAAAAGAACTCGAATACTTCGTGAGAAGAATCCGTATGCTGCCAGAAAGATGGAGTAAAATTGTAGCGTGAATGTCATACTTCGCATAATATAAGGTATTATTAAATTGTTTAAACAATTCGTAACTTATTTCCATACCCAATAAAAAAATTATTAAAATTAAATGACAAGCAAATCAATTGTCAAAACTTGTCAATAACACCTAGTGTTATAGTTATTTCACGCCATGTATGATATATTGGTGATCTATAAGTGTGCCATATATTAAATGCTATAAGACTCTTTGCTTACGTTCTAGTTATAAGCAATGGAAATTTATTTTCATGCTGCGGTACTTTTACCGCATAAAGCATCTTTTTAGTCCAATAAAAATAAATCTCAAACTTTTCAAGAAATCTGCAATGCTTGTGAATTTTTCTTAAATTCTTGCAAAGTTCAACAGTAAATTGCATTAATAGCGGCAATAAAAGTCAACAAAAAAAAAAACAAAAAAATAATAACAAACAAAAAATGCATACTTCAAATTAGTTGCCCATGCGAAAATATACTTGCACATTTTCTCATGGCACAATAATGCGACATTATTGCATGTGTTCATATTTCCTTAAAATAAGGCACATTTTCTCAACTTTATCTGGGAAACCGCAAAAGCTCTTCTGGCTTTACGCCATAACCAATCCGCCAACCAAGGCACGAATGCCAAAATCTATTTTAATTATTACTCATTTAGTTAGTTAAGAAGAGTTGTAAATTTTCTTTTACCGCACTTTTGGCTCTGCAGGATGCAGAAAATGAAATAAAAAGTTTTATATTGACAGTGTTTGGTGAAGCCATTTGAGGGTTGCAGCTTTCAAAAATGAAAAATAAAAGCAAGTAAGGAAGTGCAAAATTTGGTTCGGAACGAAATTTTTATAGCAGCGCCCATTTAAGAAAAACTAAGTTGGGCAGGCTATTAAATCATCGGCAATTACCTAAAGCGTTTAACACAAGAGGGACGAATGGAAATTTAGTCTTAAATTTTATACGATTTTGGTAAAATATTTGATTTTTTGCTGGCCCTAACTGTGGTGGGAAGCGACACGTGTGCACACTTTGAGCGAGTTTGATTAACCCCTTGCCTTACGATTAAATCTTGAAGAATAGTACGCGAGCAGACAACTAAATTTAGCGCAATTCTATGAGTGGAATTATCATAAAATAAAACTTAAGTACTGTTGTTTTTATTACAGTCGATTTAGCTAGAATATAAAAAAGACCCTGTGCAACAATAATAATATTTTTATTTTTACAAGTTTAAAGAAATTCATATGATTTTAAACATAAAATACTGCGGGCGACGCCCGTCGAATGCGAATTTGGTACAGAAAATCTTGACAGGCGAGGCCCCACTCAAGGGATTAAATCGATATCGAGATGCATACGTGCATTTATCTAAAAGTGGGTGAGGCAAAGCCTATTTTTCAAACCTTATCTTTCATCGTATTTTTATTGGAGGGGGTTTTAACAAATTTCAGAAATTTTGCTTACTTTATAACAGATATATCACGTTTTATCTACTTTGATAAAAGGAAATGGATATTTCTTTGTCAAACAAGACGAATAACAGTCTAAAATATGTGAAAGTCCAACTGGTGTACCCCAAGGTAGTATTATTTCGTTCGGTCCTATTCTTGCTATATACTTACGATCTACCAGCTTCTGAAGAAACAATAGTCGGCATGTTCGAGGATGGCACTACCGTACTTACAATAAACTCCCACCGCCATGTGGCCTCCCAAAAACTATAGAAACAACTTGATAAAATAACTCATTGGTTGAAAAAGCGACGCATTAAGCTAAACGTGACAAAATCTTCCCAAGTCACTTTCACACTAAATCGGAAAACTAACCCACCCGTTAAGCTCAATAATAAAATTATTCCCCAAACTAACGTCAAAAAAATTTCGGTATGCTTTTTAATAGCACACTTACATGGAAAAGCAAATTTTTCAACAAACGGAAGGCTTTAGGAATAAAACCTAGAAGCCTAAATTGGTCACCACATCGGAATTCTCATGTTTTTCTCTCAAGTAAACTTTTCACTTCACTCAGCTAACTTGAAACCGATATGGACATATGGCATACAACTTTGGGGCGCTGCTGCAAATATTCTAGTCGAAAAACCTCTGAACGATATCAAACGTGCCTTATCATATCACACATGCACAAACTCAACGTGATCTCAAAGTATCCACAATAATTTGAGAAATAAGAAAATATGTCATATCGGACAACACACAACTCCAATTGCACTCAAACCCTATATAGTCACAGAAATAATTGCAAGTCCCATAACCTTCACCACACGCAAGAGAAAGTGTACAACAGACCTCATATCATAATTAATCAGTTTATGTACTTATTTTTCATAAAATTAGTAAATGGTTGCATCACTGGGTGCGTTCCATAAATGTTTTTCTTAAATAAATTAAATTGCTTTAAGTAAAAATATTGATTAATGTCTAAAAAAGGTCAATAAATAAATAGATTTAAACCAAAAAAATATTTTTTTGAAAACTTGCGTTATATGGCAGGAGGGAGTGATTATTGCGTGAGTTCACCTATTTGCAATCCCTAGATACCTTTGACGAGAAATAATATGTGGCGAAACTTTCATTGAAGTATAAAAATACAAAAATAAAAACTGCTTATTCTTTTGGGATAAACCTATTTTATCTTTCGACAAAGCTTCTTTTTAGGCTAATACGCTTCGTCCAACGCAGCTCTAGTTTTTGATTATATATTGGGTATGGGAATATGTTTCCGCACTCGTAAAAGAGACTTTGACTAAGAAAATGTGGAAACTTATGCCCATACCCATTATATATATATAATTGGCGTTCCACAAATGGAGGTACCTACAGTTTCAAGCCGACTCCGAACGGCAGATATTTTTATGGGGAGCTTTTTCATGGCAGAAATACACTCGGGGGTTTGCCATTGCCTGCCGAGGGACGACAGCTATTAGAAAAAACTTTTTCTTCATTTTCGAGTCTACGTTCACTCTGTGAATTCCGAATGGTAATCACGCACCAACACATTCGGCTACGGCGGCGTGATTTGATTCTTTCTAAATAATAGCGTTTACCAGACGTTGCCTCAGACGGGTCATTTCTGATCACAGAGCATTCATATCTGAAAAATAGATATTCGTTTCTGTAATCACCTCGTCGATTGAATGAAATATTTTTTCCATCAGCCATTTCTTCAAATTGGCAAGCAAATAGTAGTCCGAGATACCCAAAGACGGCAAGTCTCGAGAATGAGGGGGATGTGAAAATAGTTAGATACCTATTTTCATTAATTTGCCACCTTTTTTTCATTAATTTGGCGGCCACAACTGCTGAGACGTGAGCTGGTGCATTATCGCGTTGGAAAGGGAAAATGACTCGACTTCCTCGATTCAAACAAATGCCAAACGCAAAGAAATAGACTGAAAGTTGGTCTGTGTTCTTCCAAGATATGCTACTAACTAAACATGACCTCGATATGCGTCAGTAGCGCCACATCTCTGACTTTGCAGGAACTTTCCAACGACCTTCGAATATTTATTTTCGCTCGAATTACCGTGCGCTCGGATGCACAAAAACTTCAAAACCGACTTTTTTCATCATTCTGAGCCTTTTGGTAAATATGCGTCTGTGTTATATCTTTCTTCGATTTGTTTATGCTGTTACATGCAACAATTACACTGAATACCCTTGGGCACAAATGCGCGTGGGTATAAAATTACAAATTTTATTTACGTATGAATCAACTCAGATAATACCGATGAGCAATGAAGCAGCGTGCAAACAAAAAGTAAATTGAAGTTACAATAAAGTTTCTAACAGAACGACATTCTATTCAACTGTATAAAAATGTGTGTATGTGTGTGTAAATGTGTATGTATAAGTTCACGCATTTGTGCAGTAACTTGTGAAACTGCACTGCACGGAATTTCAGTGTTGGAAAGCATTCAGATCACTGCAATGCACACAGCTAATTGGATAGCTAAGATGGGCTGAATAGCAAACTACTTTTACTTCAACGCATACATACATACGGGCGTACTTGTTGTCATACTATATGTGTGTATGCGTCGCCTTCAGTCGAGGCGGAAATGGAGTGATATGTAGGATAAATGTGTATATAAAAATTTTACTTTGTATGTGTATGTGAATATGTACTTAAATGCTTGCTGATCCGGCAACCGCAGCCTGTCTGTGGTGACATTAAGAATTTCACAAAGTTTTCGTGGCAATGATGACCGACACTTGCTGGCAGCGGTGGTGCCAGAGACGGACAAATGTCATCATGGCGACAGAAAATGCCCACGAACCAAAATCAACGGAAGTCATTTAAATTATGCAGCTGAGGGACGAAAAGTTTTCAACATGAAATATTAAGTCTCTGGAAAAGACGACAGTAGAAACAAATTTTGGCATCCCATTAAATAGCTTACATATTTATAGGCATATGAAATACTTTGCAATATGAACATACATACATATATGTATATGTGTAAGTATATCTATATAATACTTTCCACTTGCATGAATGCTATTTGAGCAAAAACCAAAATATGCGCCTATTGGCTTATTTTAACCCTTCAGTGGAGTTCTTTGTAATCGAAGCAAAATATTTAACATTTTAAAAATAATGATGAGTTATAAAGTTCTGATCGTTTTCCGTTAGATGTTTTTAGTAAGACTTGTCTCACGATATTTGTTTTGTATGGGAAGAAAGGCTCAACATCATAAGCAAAAAAAACAAAAAAACACATTCAAAAATCAACAGAATTTTTTAGCGACTTGAAACCTATATCATACTTTGTTATAGTAGAATTGAATGAGTTACAATATAAAACTGCATACCCAGAAATTTGCTAAAAATTCATATTAAAAATTTGAAAATTTGTATGACAATCTTTTGCAGTTTATGGCATTGAAGCTTGGACAGTCAAGCAATCAGATGCAACTCTTAGAGTTTTCGAGAGGAAAGTACTGCGCAAGATGAACTGTATGAGCTTTACGGAGATATTGGCATAGTCAAACGAGTCACTCTGCAGCGACTGAGGTGGCTGGGTCATGTCGTCCGTATGGAAGGAACTGCTGCGGTGAAGAAGGTGTTTGAAACGGTAATTGGCGGGCAACGGCGAAGAGGATGTCCGCGTGTGTGATGGAAGGACCATATTGAGAGATGACCTAGCTTCTCTTGGCTCAAAAATCTGAAAAAGGTGTGCGGAAAACAGAGAAACCTGGCGAGAAATTATTCGGTAGACTGTAACTCGTTAACAGGTGGTTACGGTCAATTTGGTTTGTAAGTATGAAAATTGGGCAAAGTCTGGAATGATTAATAGCTTTAAAAGGTTTTTACCATAAAATAAAAATGTAGGAATAAAAGTTGCCAATGAAAAATTTTGCGAATGTTGTAAAAACATGAAGTGACTTATTTAGGTGAGCTTATTTTTTCATTATTAGGCTTATTTAGGTGAGCACAAGTGTATATATATGCAACTGGATTTCCTTAAGCAGTTACTATAACTGTTATGTTAAATAAGTTGTGATAATTATGTGAACACCTGCATACCGGCATAAAAAGGGAAAATCTGTGAATTTTTCAGTACCACTACGACCAAGAGATCAAATACCTCCTACGCGGTCATCGGCATCTCCCTGAGTGTTGTTAAAGACAAATTGCACAACTAATTTCTCAGGAAAACGCAGAAGAGATGAAGCTCCATTTCTTCGGCTGCTTAGACTCAGGAAGTCATGGGACCTCCAGGCCATTCATTTTCCAAACTCGTAGTTGTATTTACCGATCATTGGATGATTAGCATACACGCGAAAAAGCTGAGTTTTGCAGAAGCTATGCGAACCTTTCAGAGAAGGAGAATGTTGATTACTTTCTCTATACATGTCCGAGTTTGGCAGCTAGACAAATAAGGTCACTGGGTGCTTCTTTCTTCGACAGCTTGGGGCAGTGCGCCAACCTAAACTCCATCGATCTTCTCCATTTCATCAACAGCTCTGGCTGGCTGTATAAGGTCTCATACTAGTAAGTCAAGACGGTGCTTTAGTGCTACTTGAGGGCTACCAGAGTGATACTTAAACCATTTTACTAACCTACCAACCTACCACCAAGATAGCAAACCTGAACAAGCGACCACAACGAAAATTTTTCTAATTTTGGTTCGAATACCGTACCAAATGCAACAGCAAAGCGATGGTTCCATCAATTTTGGGCACGTCGAAGATAGAGCTCACCTTGGTGGACCAAACGTGAAAATTTTCGATAAAATGTTCGAAATCGTAGAGTCGGAACGGCATGTGAGGACTTGTTTGTGTATTGGTTAGGAACTAAGGAGTATAAACTTTTAGAACTGGTTGCATAAGATACTCGTAGATCTAAAGAATTAGCTCAACGTATGGGTGCAACACGAATTGACGCAAAATAGTATTTTCGACCGAAGTGAAGTCGGTCCATTTTTAAGCGGATAGCAAATTGGCGTTAAGGAATGTGTCCTATACGAGATGCAGCCATAGATCATAATGCAATTGCGGTGCTCTGGTACAAACGACGTCCGCGCTAAGACGGTTTTGATACGTGTTTAGTGAAATTGAAAATAAATCATCTACAATGAGCCGCTATCGGGCCAGACACTCAATTTGCACATACAAATTGAACATTGAAGTTGGCAAGAAGCGATCAAACTTGGTGAATAGAAAAGTTGTTGTTTTCCATAAAGAAGATGCAAAACTACACGCATCATATCGGCAGTATAGTTAAGACCTTGGAAGAAGTGATTATAACTTTTTCAAATATTTACAAAATTTTCTTCATTTTACAAAATACTCTGCAAAATAAGCTTCGAAAAGTAGGTAGATAAGATTTTTAGGTATAAGGGCGTATTATTTTCAGCTTCTTAAGTAGAGTAGCCACTTTCTCTCTCAGAGTTTCAAATTCTGTTGGTTTTTAATACGACTTCAACTTATGTATACTAATTTCTTTATAGAGGCCAAAGTTACAGCACTCGAGAGAAGGCGTAACACTGAATAGCTGGCAGTCGCTAGAGCTCATTTTTGTTTAGCCACACTTTTTATTTGTATTTTCTTTATTTATACATTTCTCAATCGTACACATTTTATAATAAAACTGAATAACCATATCTACTTGTAAATGTAATTAAATATATCCAGAGTTTAAACGCGGCCTTAAAAATGTATCCCAATAGCTGATTGTATGCGAGGTTTGAGTGGTTCTACAAAACCTCGATTGAAACCCTCTATTAGAAAGCAACTCTTATCATTACTTATGGTATGATTTTAGGAATCTTCCTTCGCTGAAGAAAATGGATTCGCAAGGTTGTTTGATGCTCTCAGGAGAGAAAAATGTGCCATCAACGCCCGAACTTTCCAACATTACGAAACAATTTTCTATCACAATAATAATAGGTATAGTAAAAAAAGCGATTTAAAAACTGAATTCTCTTTGCAGTTTGCAGTTTTAGAGCAGATTGGCTTTACGATCCGCTAACTGCGCAAAACGAGTTTCTTACTTCACAGCGGGGTTAATAATGCCTTTAAATATTTGTCTGTACTGCCAACTCGCACATTTATCTCTGAGGGAAACTGTCACCGAAAAGCTTTTATACATTATGCTGTTCTCCTTTCTTTTTATTTTATTTCGAATTCTCTTTATTTTGCGAATAACTCATAGTGCTTTACCGCTCGCTGCTATATAGTTGCCTTCAAGTAAATCTTCGAAATGGCCCTTGAGCCAGCTTTTTTTATAATTTACTTTGTATTTAAGGTTAAAGTGGCAGCCGCTGGAGTGAATGGCACACTTAGGTCAGAAATGCAGGCCCGTTCTGATGTGTTTACTCTAATGCCAATTCAATGCGCTTTCCATGAATGCGTCATCACATTAAAGGATGGTTATTTTTCAATTACTTCCCCTGTCATTCTGCCAGAAGTTATACATTATTTGTTCACCTTTGACTAACAAAACAAATAAATAACTGTACGAGCCAAGACTACGGAGGAGCATAACGAATTTCATTTTTTTTTCATAGCAGGAAAAGCGGAAAGTTAATACTGAAGAGAAGGTAATCATAAATTTAAAAATACGAGTACGTTCACACTTCCTGCCCCTATATGATTTTTTTTAATATTTACGCTTTGTTGCAGGTGAAAACTTTGGTGCTGTTTGTTTTGAATCGATAGAGGCTTAGAAAGCTTAATAGAAATAAAAAGCATTAAATTTTCTAAAGACTACGCCCAGGTAATTGCATTATTTAAAGCCTGTATACAGGTATACGAGAAGTGTTCAAAAAATAAGGTGAATTTTCATTTTTCTCAAAAAATATTTATTTATTTATCGATTTCTATTTTATCTCCTTCAAAATAGTCCTCCTCAGATATAATACACTTGTGTCAACGTTTTTTCCAATCCTCGAAGCAGTTCTGATATTGTACACTTTTTGGTATGTCCTTGAGCTCTATCAGCGATTCCGTTTTTATCTGCTCAATCGTCCCAAAAAGCCATCCGTCTTTATTTCATGGGTCTCTTCAATCTTGGGAACAGGAAAAAATCGCAGGGGAACAAATCTGGTGAAAATGTTGGTTGAGGCATGATAACGGTGTTGTTGTTGGCCAAATAATCTCTCTCAAGCAAAGATGAATGAGCAGGTGCATTATTATGATGCAAAACCTATGAGTTTTTTTTTCACAATTCCGGGCGTTTTTTTTTTCGTATTGCTTCACGCAAACGACGCATTACTTCAAGGTAATATTCTCCATTTACTAAACGGTCTTGTGGTAAGAACTCTTGATGCACTATGCCATGGTAATCGAAGAAAAAGTGAGCAAAACCTTGACATTTGATCGAACTTGGTGTGCTTTGGTGCTGGAGCTTCGCAACATATCTGGCTATTATTTGAGGGCAGTGAATTGCGACGCATAAAACCTATGCGAGTAAGGTAGTAAATTCCTTCGTTAGGTCAGTTCTTAAGATTGGGAAGCGTAAATCTATTTCTTGAATAAACCTCTGATAGTACTACTCCCTCCCTGATAGGACTACAAACCTAAAAAACATTTTTTTCGGAATGGATTTATTTTTTTCCTTTTTGAATCCATTTATTTATTACAATCTGTGTTCCAATATTCAGCAATATTTGTACTTAAGCTCAGACATTTGATTAGATCTGTATGTAGAGCAACCAGTGGCGCAACTATTCCTAAAATTTTTGTTTATTACCATAAGTAATCCATTGTTGACTTCCTCTTCAGTCTGTTAAAGGAGATGGGATTGAGAGTAATTTCCGTGATTAAAGGGTTTCTCTGTGATTCAAACCTTTAATGGGAAGATGTGGCAAGCCTTTTTGTTTCTTTAGCCTCAATCTATATTTATATTCTGAGCACTAAACTGCGACACCTTATATCGCCACATAACAACAAACGATTTGTACACCTAACTCAAAAATTTAAAGAAGCTGGAATATTGTGGGTTAATGGGGAACAGCGGGTCACCCTAAGCTTTCGGCTACATGTTTTTTCCAAAGACTGTTTGTCTATTTGTGTTTTTTTTTTTGCAATTATTTTTCATGAATTTCCATTGAATTCTGGCAGGCAAGTAGGAGATTGGATGTGGTGTATCGTTACTGTAGAAACGCACAAAAAGAATTTTATCTAAATATTCATCGTAGTTTTCATTCGCGAGCATTTTGTATAACATATCGCTTGGGGAATTATAGTCTCAGTGTGAGTATTCCTTATTTTTTAGTTCTTTCGGATTTCATTTCCTTTTCGATTTCAGCCATGTTCTTTTAAAATGTTGCTTTATTGTGCAAAAATTGTTTGCGATAACGTTTCGGAAATAATCAAAAAAGATCGTCCATAAACAATGAATTCCGTCGCTTACTAAGATACACAACAATCCGAATACCAATTCGCAACGATACATTTCTATTAAAGCTGGGGTGGGAAAATGAGTGGAGTTCAAGTGATGATCCCCATAAAGAGACCTGAAGGTTTGAAGCGTCTGAATTGGCAAGCAAAGCGGCTGTCAGTGCATCAACTGCATTTTGAAATTTGTCCACTAAAACATCGCACACCGGCCAAAAATTCAAATCGCAATCGGAAACCTGAAGTTGTTTCTGATTTACGTAGTAAAAACGACAGCAAATGCAAGAAATGAGATGCAAAGTCATGCAAACAAGGCGTCCGCCGCTAACACCGAAGAAACAGCAAACCACTGCCTGCTCTTCCGTACAAGAACATATGCTGACTTCTGCATTGTTTGTAAAGAGAATATGGAGCCCAAGAAGTTAAATAGGAGTAATTCCTTCAATTGAAATGTGTATGTTTGTGTTGTTCTCTTAATATGTGCCAAGTGAAAAACACAAATCCGATTAATCAGAATTAAAATTTTGTGGCTTTCAATTCATTTCTTTAAAGCAGCTATGTAAATGTTTACCTTTTGATAAACATTTTTCAACATAATTTGTCGTTGTTTTTGTCAATTTTGAAAGTGATCCCTCAATTTTGGTACCATCCAATTTTGAAATTCATGAAAAATTTTAGTTTTGTAAATGTTTGGGTTGAAAAAAATGTGTGATCCAGAATTTCACAACTTGACTTACTTATAATTTATATTAGTGCCCTTTCGAGTTCAGCTCAAATCACTTATGATTGAAATCTTTGGCATCAAAGCGGCAGTTTAAAATTTGTATGATGGGAGCCTTCGTATTCTACACAGAGAAACACTCAGCTTTTCAGGAGGTTAGGAAAGTATGATATCAAAGGACAATATGTTGACATTACCGCTAGAAGAAGGCATATTTGAAGGACTTTCTTTAAGAATCTCTTTTGCAAATGCCAACTGGGTAAATAACTTATTATAAGTAAATATGTATTTAAATAGAGCGATAAATGTGATGAAAGCGAGTAAATGAGTATATTGCAGCATGAATAAATCAGAGCTTAATGGAATTTACAAATGTTAATAATTGATGATTTTCAACACATACACATACAGTATTTCTCATTTAAATGCACCCAGGGTTTAAAAACTTTCCGCTCAGAAGCACTAGAAAAATTTTAAGGCAATTTACCTATTTAAATATACATAAAACCACACGATATCGACATTCCGCTAAAAAGCAATGCAAAATTTCGCATTTTCCCACTGAAATTTAGTTGATAATATTAAGCAGTACTATTTCGGTGTCGCTATACTGAGCATTCAGTCTAAAATTACAGTCAAAATTTACAATTTAAATCTACTTACTAAAAAATCCGTACATGGTATAAAAAAGGGTGATTGGATTGAAGGTACCCAATAGGGATTTTTTGACAGATCACGCGTAACTACTGTCAAACTAAATACATAATTTTTTCAGTATTCATTGAAGTTTTATCATGGAAAAACTTTCGCCTCAACAACGTTAACTAATCGGCAGTTGTATTGCGAAAATCGATGCTCTGTGAAATGTGTTCATCGCGTGCTCAGGCCAACTTATCGTGTGTACATAATTGTCCTACGTTTTTGACTTGACGACTACCTCAATAACCAAATTGCCATATTTGGGCAGAAGAGCACCCCGAAAACATTCAAGAACAGCCATTATATCCATTAAAAACAATCGTTTGGTGCGGCCTATGAGCTAATGTACAATAATCGGTCCATATTCCTTCATAGATGAGGCTGGAAATTGAAGCCCGCGATGTCCTTCACATTTGGTTCCATACAGGCTGGAAAGAACGGATTTACGTTATCGTCATTTTGTTGAGCCATATATCTCTCATCTCGGATCAGTAGATTGGTCACCAAAATCATATGATATCACATATTTGCACTTTATTTGTGGGGATATGTAAAGTTTAAATGCTTTCTGGATAAACCAGCGTCAGTTGAGGCATTGGAACACAACATTACTAAAGTTATTCACGGCATACCGCCCGAAATACTTCACTCCGTAGTCCGTCATTCAAAATTGGTGCTTACGAATGGCCGAATTGCGGCAAAGTTGCGACCAACATTTGAAAGAGGTTATCTTTAAACAATGTCATGAATGGTTCTACACAAAAATACCAAAGATTTCTCAATCAGTTTAAGTTTTTGTTTTATTTCAATTTAAAATCCGATGCCTCTAAACTGATGACCCTTTATATAATGTAGAGCCCAATACATGAACCACAATTCGGAATATGTTTTTATTAATCTCCGTGCATTTTATATTTTTTGCACCTACACATATTTATTTTGTATAAATGAAATCAATTTGTTTTTATAATATTTAAAATTGACATTTATTTCATGTCATTCGTTTCGATATCCTTATAACCGAGGATTTGAATGTGCGTACTTATGCGCTGGAATTTCAGATAAGTGCTTAAAATGCATCGAATATCGTGCATTTGAAGGTGCTTATATCCGAAAAGTACTGTATACGAGTCTATAAAGTATGCATAGTAGTAAACAAGTTCACTTTCATGAACAATGTCAGATAATTCAAATTTTTAATTAGTGGTTGTTTTAATCCTGGTGGTAACAGGCGATTAAATACTACAACAGCTCGACATATTCTTGTGTCCATGGCTTACTGTATATCAGTACATATGCACTATAATATATATGTATATATGTAAGAATGTTTATGGCCATTCATATTCATAATACACTAAGCGAAATACCATAGCTCTATGGGACAAACGAACGAAATTATGAAATTTTTCTTTGAAAAAATTAAAGCTGCCTAATATTTTCTTGAAATGCCTTATAATGTACTTAAATGTGTGTACGAACTAGCGATAGTGTTAAATTGTTTTGAATTTTGCTTCATGCCCCGTTGCGTTTGAGCGTTGCTTGGAATTTGAGTTTCTTGAAGGAAATAGTTCTAAGGGACAAGGGCTTCGTTAATATTTAAAAGATTCCACAATTGAAAAGATTCCTAAAAGAAAAAAAAATAGTTACCATTAGCAAATAAATAATTTTCATGCACCGAAAATACCTTTTGGAAAACAACTTTTTGAAAAATTCGGACGGATATGAAAAAAAACTAAAAGAACTAGTCCAAAACCCAAGATCGACGTCAGGTTGAAGAGAGAGATAGGACAGTTGGCTGTCAATAGAAACATCGGCCCAAACCAAATTAGATGTGAGCTTTCTCTCAATGCTATGAAAAGAAGAATACATCAAATTTTGAGTAATGATTTGAACTTATAAAAACCAAATTGACTGGCTAAACTAAAGCTTAAACCGCGCCACAAAGCAGCCGGACTCGAATTAGCTGGTGATCATGCATAAGATAGTGATGAAAAAAATAAAATCTAGATATTCGTTCTGCTTGTTAGAAGTATTGGAGATATTCGCAAGCCAAGACAAACGTGAGTTGGGGTCTTGGGGTATTTTAGCTCCAGTGGCAAGACCCCAAATTGTGTTATTTCGCTTAAGTTGAAAGTAGAAAATTACGTAGAGGTTTCGAATAATGTTTTATTGAATTTTGCCGAAAAATTCCAAGGTGAGTCTTTGACGTATTAACCGGGCAATACTCCAATCCACAGCGCTAAACGTACAAAGGAGTTTTTCGCGTCGAAAAATATTACCGTGCAAGCCATTAGTTCAGACCTTAACACAATGGAGAACCTCTGAAGCATTCTTAGCAATCAAGGTAATAAAGGTGGACGCCAGTTTAATAGTCAATTGCACCTTAAAAAAGCTATTAAAGAGTAATGGATCAAAATAGGTCCATAGTCTTTTAGTTAGTCACTCGTAAATTTGTTGCCACGACGACTAGTATTTGTAACAATAAATATCATATGAAACACATGGACTGAAAATTTTAGGGTCTAGGGTCAACAAAAAAATTCGTTTTTGTTTTTTGTTTTCACAATTAGCTTTATTCATCAACGTAATTTTCATCAAGAACAACGCCGCTCTAACATTTCAATACCACTTTTGTAGAACGATTTATCTTTTGCCTCAAAACAGGCTTCAGTTTCAGCCATAAACTCTTCATTCGAGCGAAATTCCTCACTGGTGACCACTTTTTTTTAGGACTGCACACAGCCAGGCGGCCGCCGTAGCCGAATGGGTTGGTGCGTGACTACCATTCGGAATTCACAGAGAGAACGTAGATTCGTATCTCGGTGAAACTCCAAAATTAACAAAAACATTTTTCAAATAGCGGTCGACGCACACCACAAATAGGAGGAGGAGCTCGGCCGAACACCCAAAAATAGTGTAGGCGCTAATTGTATATATATTTATATAAAAACAGCCAGTAGTCGCTGGAAGCCAAAGCTGGCGAATACGGAAGTTCAAAGTTCAATTCGCCAATCTTCAGAATCATCAAACTTGTACTATCTACGTGGAAGGCTCGAGACTTTTCAGCCCATGTGTTCCAAGCTATTAAATGTTATTTTACATTGTTTTCTTAAGATTTAATTTAATATTAGTTATTTCCCTTTATGCGCTATTTCGTTGTATGCGCTTGAAAATAATAAAATTTTTACAAGAAAATACTGAAATAAATCATTTAACTTGTTTTAGAATTTTGTTTGTTTTCTTCCCTTATCTCGAAAGGTAGAAAGATTTAGCCTCTGATTATTTTATTACAAAAAACCAAAAAAAAAACAAAACAAAGGTTTGACCCATATGGCTATTTCGCTTAGTGTAGTATGTGATGATGCTGACCAAATGACCAATGCTTGCTAATTAAACATCATCCTGCATATCCAAGTGTCCGGGCGTAGATAATCAAAAAGGCAACATTTCGTGTTAATCATTGATGCATCGTTAATCTCACCGAAAATGCAATAGCAATAAAATCTTGCAGGCTAGATAGTCGTTTCTAATGAACTTTGAGCTATTTCAGGTTTAATCTCTTTTCTATGCAGACAAGTAATGTTTTTACACGGTGGATGGCGCCAATTGTCCCCAGTGAATTTCTTTTTCGATAGATCGGGGCTGGTGGGGAAAAGAACTGTTAAATAAATTGACGGAGGTGTCAAGAGTTGGAGTCAAGTAAATTCCTGTTAATATGCTCTGGTCTGTTTATTTATTACTTTTAAGTGTAAGGAATAAGCATAAGAATTCAAACTTTTCATTTTAAACAAAATTTTTTAAAATTAAAAATACATCCAATTTCAGTCGCGTTTTTTAAATTTTGCTTATTATTAAAATTTTAAGGCGACTTTTTTCGTAAAAAATAACTGATAATCAGAAAACTATTTTTCTTTAGTTTCTTTGCATCAAAAGCAATCTGTCATGCCAACGCTACATTCTAGTTTTGTAGTTAAGTCGATACTGTCAACAACTTCTACGTATCTTTCCTGCATAAACTTATAGATGTATCATAGATGTGATATACTCGGTAGGGAAAAATGTTTCACTTGAGGTACGATATCTGCTGCTTTCGACGTACATGAAGAAATATATAATCTGCACCTAAAACCGTTTACAAATTTGCTTGTAGTCTACTTAGTAAATACAGATGTCTGGTAGTGTGCATGTGCACTTGTGACGCTGTAAAAATTCCTGATTTGATTTTCTAAAATATATATCCCTTTTCTTTAAAAGTGTTAGGTAATCTTCAATTTGGCCACAATTGCACATTGTTCTGGCAACACGTGCGCTGCATAGAGATGGAGTCACGCGCACACATTCCTTTACTTGCCTGATACCTCTGCCGCGCCAAAACTCTTTTAAGCCTTTCAATTTTCAACGGAGGTGGCGGCGATAACACAATGCGCATTTAGTGACATTTTTGTATGCAATGCACTCGCTTGGGCTTTTGTTTACTCGTTTTACTCCCAAGACTTTTGCAAAATTTTCACATTTGTTGACTTTTAATGTTAAGCCCAAACTTATTTATTGAAGTAAATGCGACTAAATGAAAATGCAGATGCGAAAAAAAAAATAATCCTTTTAAATGTTTATGTTTTGCTAAATTTGTATGCCTTTAAGTATTAGGCGGTCGCTTTAGCCGAATGAGTTGGAGCGTTACTCCCATTCAGAAGTACATAAGCTCGAATCTCCGTACATGAAACACCAAAATGTTAGAAAGAGTTGTTTCTAATAGCGCTCGTCTTTCGGCAAGTACTGGCAGGCCTCCAAGTGTATTTCTGCCAGAAGAAAGCTTCTCATATAGAACCATTTGCCGTTCGAAATCGACTTAGAACTGTAGGTCCCTTTTTGTAGAAATCATCAGGACGCACGCCACAAAAAAGAGGAGGAGCTCGGTCAAATACCCAAAAGGGTGGAAGCACCTATTACTCGTATATATATATTCGTATATAATATTATATATATATATATATATATATATTATGTATATATATAATTGGGAAAAGTACCTATAATCACTATATATATAAATTTTAATCAGATTATAGGTACTTTTCCCAAACTTTTTCCAATAGGGTTTTTTTTTTTGACAGATCACTGACTACTTGACTGGCTACTGCTCAACAAAATACATATTTTTTTCAGTTTTTATTGACGTTTGATCATGGAAAGAATTACGCCTATATTTGGCTTAATGAATACGACAATAAGGAAAATTGCCATATTTAGGCTGAGAACCAACCCAACACCATTCAAGAACCACCATTACATTCATTGAAAACAACCGTCTGGCGCGGCCTATGGGCTGGAGGAATCATCGGCCCATATTTTTTCAAAGACTAGGCTGGCGCCAATGTAATAGTGAATGGCGACAACATGGCGCTACTTGCCATATAGCCCGTGATTTACTGCGTCGTCGTTTCAGCGAGCAATTTATCTGTTGTTTGTGACCAGTGGATTGTTCATCAAGATCGTGTGATACCAATCCTTTCGACTATTATTTGTCGGGGTGTGTGAAGTCTAAATGATTTGCAGATAAACCAGCTTCAATTGAGGTATTGGAAGCCAACAGTAATAGAGCTGTTCACGAGATACCGAACGAAGTCCTCCAGCGAGTCACTAAAAATTGGTGTTTACGGATGGCCGAATTACGGCGCAGTTGCGGCCAACATTGGAAAGGGATTATACTTAAAAAATAAATCTTATGCATGGTTCTCCACAAAAGTAATAAAAAGTGCCCAGCCAATTCAAACTTTCTTTGTTTCATTTCTATTTCGAGTTCGATACCTCTAAATTAATCGCATTTTTCGTATTTTCAATCCCGATAGCTTAAAATTCATCTAAAATTGGTATTGGCGACATAAATTTCAATGCGCATTATGTGGTTCGAATCATGAACGAAAGAATTCATTCACAGTCCGTAGACTTATTCTCAGATTTAATGGTAGTGTTAATGAATTGCATCACTGCAACTTTGAACTTTGTCTGAGCTCTACTCCTAGTTTAGAGCCGCTAGCTCATTGGTCCGTTTTTTTTTTCAAAATAGAGTGCAATGTTCCTGCGCAAATCTCTGATAAACAAGAAAGCGGGTTGCTGTAAACGGGGTTACGGCTGGCGCAAAATTAATCACCCTATGGGAATGTTTCTAATTTTTGCAAATGGCGTCATACTTCAATCATATTTGACACTTGTGAGCTATACGGCTGCAGTTTACAGACACACAAGCACAATGTTCAGAACTAAAAATGGAACGAATTAAGCCATGTTGGTGTGCCCATCCGTCCATGTGCACGATTGTTCGTGTGAATGTTTTGAAATCTTAGGTGAGTTGAGATTGGTATTTGAATGTTAATTTCATCAGCAAAGTATTTAACAAATCATTCTCTTTAATTTGTGGTATGTATCTTGATGTTGATGGCTCAGAGTGGCAGCTGTTTTGTTTTTTAGAAATTAACTCAAAAGTTTACCTTTGCCTACCAATTTGAGAAATAAAATCCAGCATCACTCCGGCAATGGAGGCCTCGGCAACACAGATACATATTTATGGAATTCGACAAATACATAATTACAGTTAGTGAGTAAACCACATATCAATAAATTTTTGTGAAGTGAAACTTCTTAGGCGTCGATGGACGAGCGAGTAAAATTTCAAGGCCATGCAACGTTTTGGGCATTTTCGTTCCGCGAGAGAGAAAAAAGATATAACGTAGAGGAAGAAGACAGGGAGAGCTATACCTTATATATATCTTAGATACACTTTAGGCTATTTTCCCGAGTTTTACCTTGTGGCTGCTAATTTCTAGTGAGAAATAACACTGCTTACTGTTTGGCGCTTATTTGTTGGTACAAACTTGAAGGAAATATATTTTTGGTGCCTACATTTTGGCGTTATATTTTCTTGGTGCCTACTGTTTGAGGCGTTTTTCGGTCCCAATTTTGTTACGTTTTTTTTTTTGGTGCCTACTTTTTGACGCTTATTTCCGTTTTCTGACTAGTGCTTGTGCGTACTATAAAGTGCTATCCATTCCGGTGTCGGATTTATTGGTATTGCCTTGCGGTAATTTGTGCCGTTGCTGCGGTCCTGAAATCGCTGCGCTTGTGCGGGTGATAAACTTACGGAGTAGTGCGCGTTGTTGCTACAGTTTGTGTCCGGCGTTTACCTACACCGGTCGACCCTTCTCCGTTTTCTGTAAATTTTGCCTATTTATATTCTCTGCAAATATTGTGAATTTATTTAGATATATATTCTTTCTCTCTCTCTCTCTCTTATTCTCTCTAGGGTCTCTCCCTCTTCTTTGCTTGCTTTAAAGGTTTCACTTTTGTTATGTGTTTTACCCAACACGCACTTTTTTTTGTTAATGATTAAATCGAGCATAAAAATATAACTGAAATGTTTTAGCGAATTGTGTACAGTTTTGTCAAGAAATGAGGGCTCCACCAGTAATAAAATCCTACAATCTAATTCAGTTAGAAAAACTTTTTTTACGAGAAAACCACAACAAAATTTGTCGAAATAAATTTTTTTATTGTATTATATTTTTTAGTCTATTATTTTATTTCATTATATTTTTTAGTCTATGACATATACATATGTTTGAAATTAAATATTTGTTAAATGCTCACCACGACTCTTATAGTAACTCAGGATGCGCATATAAGAAAATTCCATTACTTTCTGGCATAATTCGGGCTGCATATTATTTATAGCGTGAATGATTTCATAAATTTCAAATGGCATAAATTCCACTTTTCACGTAGCCCAAGAGAAATAAGTCCAATAATATCAAATCGCAAGATCTCAGCGCCTATTTCACCTCGTTGTTTCGTGGCGTAATGCATCTTTAGATTTACAGTGAACCAAATGTGGAAGCTTAGTCACATCGTATTCATCGCATTCGTTGCCACATCGCTTATAATGCAAAGTGCGAAATGCATTTCTTGCAGAACCACCATTTTTATAGAGCATTTGGATCACTTCTACCTATGGTCTGTATAACCCTTGACTCACCTTATACATATCACATACAGCCAATTAAGGAAACCAACTCCGCAATTTCCAGCTCATATAACTGCCTTATTACAAGAGAATACGGTTACTAGACAAGTGACAAGTCACACACGTATGCGTAATGTATCCTTTTTAGTGCCGTAAATGCACTTCACGTGAAACCACTAATGCACTACACGGCACTGCGCTGCTACACCACGTATGCATGTAAAGACTCCACGCCATTCTTCTGCTAAATGGCAAGTTAAAGTCAAAACTAAAAGTGGCACATTTGAACCACACGTAAATTTAGCAGTACGAAATGCACCCACGCATACCCACAAATATGTACCCTGCAGTGAAACAGCAAACTAGTCAGAAAAAATCTTAGTTTGCAACTAGAATTTTCTGACAGAAGTCGAACTTGTGCGAAAAAGATCAAACTCGTGCCGACTACAAAACGGAATGAATGTTTATTTTTTCCTACTGATCCAAAACTGGTTAATTTAGAAACATGTTGAACTAGCAATTTTTTTTTAAACTAATATTTTAACTAGCATTTTGCTAGTGTATGACCGCACAATTGGCATTTCGTACGACATCGCCGTGTTGAAAATAAAACTTACTAACATGGAAAAAAGATACAACGCGAATTGGTTGAGTTGAAAAGTGAACTGGTAGTATTTTTCCCTGCAGGATAGTTGTAGTTATGCTTATGCACACGAATTGCGCCTTATACTTGCATAGGAATGCAACTCGAAGCAAAAGCGAACAAAGGCGCAGCAAAAGCGACATACAAACGTTGCTACGAGGCAGAAACTTGTAACTAAGTATAACAGTTTGCAACTAAATATTTACTTTAAATGTGATATTTGCTATAAGGAATTCATGTGAGGAAGTGCATGGAATGGCATTGCGGTTAAATGCGTGATGGTGAAGCCACATACATAATCAGGCACGAATGCATGTTTGTACATTAAGGAGGGTCTCCTGCCTTCCACCAGAATATTTTGGCTCAACATAGGCTTATTCGAAAACTGGGTCTCGCTGAAAAGTGCAAACAAAATTCAATATTCTAAATCATCGGTTTTTGTTTTAAATTAAAAAAACGAAAAACGCTACAAACGAAGGTATTTCAATATTTTGACCAATAGTGCGATTCGCCAACACATTTTAACGATATTTGCATTGTAATCGCGCCCATCAAGAAGAGAAAGCACTCAATTTTGGTGTGGTTAACTCAAATGAGGTTTAAATGGTGAAATTACATAATCATCATTCACAGCATTACAACGCGGGGTGCGTCAAAGCTTCCTTCACAAAGCTCCTCCAAAGTGTTCTATCGCTTGCTTTTCCTACGTAGTTGTGAATTCCCATTGCTGTGAGATCGCTTCCTACTGCATCTATCCATCGGTTTCTCGGACTTCCCTTCGCCCCAATTATCTTTCCAGTCATGGCTTTCCTTACAGCGGATTCAGCAGGCATACGGTGCACGTGACCTAGCCACCGCATACGCTGCACCTTTACAAAACGCACAGCTGTCTCGTCTTGGATAAGTTCGTTCGATTCCGAGTTGTACCTAATTCTGTAGCTGACATCATCATTTTTAAGGGTCAGAATACTTTCCTTAAAATTTTCCTTTCGAATAAGCGCACTGTCATTAATTTTCATAGTCATAGTCCACACCTCACAACCATATGTCAAAATTGGTCGTATAATACATGCTCAGCTTCGTAGATCTATGTTAGATAAAAGACGAGACCTGAACAAACTAATGTGTGAATAGTACGCTCTATTGGCGGCGCTGACGCGCTCTTTGATTGCGGGTGTTGAGTTACCGCTACAAGTGAACATAACACCTAGATATTTAAATTGTTGCACCGCTTCAAAAGTATATGCACCTACATGAAGATTCTGTGCATTTGTGTGCCGTCTTGATTTCAGCATGTACTTCCTTTTACACTCGTTAACGAAGAGGCCAGTATCGTTGGCAATTTTGTCAATATTTAAAAAGGTTTCATTTAAGTCGTTCGTGTTCCTCGAAAGAATGGCGATATCGGCTGCATAGGCACATATTTGCGTTGTTTTAATTAGTAATGTACCACCTTTGTTGACTTCTTTTATAATAAAATGCAGTATCAAATTGAATATGGCAGAGGATAGTGCATCACCTTGTTTGACACCAGATTCAATTGCGAATGTCTCTGTGAGCTTCCCTTGGATGATTACTTTTGCTTTTGTATCCGTGAGCGTAACGATGATTAGCCTTATAAGTTTTGCTGGAATTCCTAGGCTAAGTAGTACGTAAAAAATTTTATCTCTCCTGACGCTATCAAACGCTTGTTTGAAATCTATAAAAAGCCGGTGAATATCCTTTTCATATTCGTGGTGTTTTTTTTTTCAAATATTTGACTGAGGACAAAGCGCTGGTCGATTGTGGATTTTCCCTTGCGGAATCCACACTGATAGTCTTCAATAATGGTCTCTGCATATTCATTGATACGATGATAGAGGACATTAGTAAAAACCTTATAAGCAGAGTTAAGCAGTGAAATACCACAATAATTTTCATATACGCTCTTGTCTCCTTTTTTGTACACTGGGAAGATTATGCATCCCAGCCAATCAGAGGGTATAGATTCTCTTTCCTATGCGTCTATCACTAAGTGGTATACATATTTATGCAGTTGTTCACCTCCTTCTATTAAGAGCTCAGCCGATATAGAGTCTTCACCGCTTGCTTTACAGTTTTGGAGTTTCTTAAGAGCCACAACAGCTTCATCAAATGTTGGTAGCAGAATTCTGTTTTCAGCCCTACCCAAGGTGAATTCACGTCCGGGTGTTTGTTATCTAAAAGGTCGTTAAAATGCTTATGTCATCTTTCTAAAATCTCATGATCTGTTTGTAATATTTCTCCGCTTTCAGATAAGCACATGTTTATTCTGGGTTGAAATGCTGCAGTTTGATCTTTAATTTTCCGATAAAAACGCGCTACGTTACACTTTGAATTGTACTCTATTTCCTTAATTTTGTCTTTAAAACATTCCCTTTTCTTTTTATATATAACTTTTCTAGGATTTCTTCTTTTTGCTGCATATTCAGCATGTGCTCTGCGCGTGCCGCATGCTATATAATTGCGCCAACTTTAATTTTTTGTATTTATAAGCATTCCGCACTCCTCATCAAACCAATCTTCTTTTGTTTGCTTCGGCAGGTAGCCAAGAATTTCTTTGGCAGTACTGGTTATCTTCTTTGCTACATAACTCCATTCTTCTAAAGTATCTTTCGGATTAAGTTCGGCAAACTGCGCCTTCAGCGCATCTTGAAAGTTGCTCCTAACTTTTGTATTTGACATAAGTTTATGTATGTTATATTTTTGTTTCTTCGTGAAATTACATACATTATCAAAAAGTTATTAATATATATATATATATAATTCCTGTTGAGAGCATAGGGCGACAACAACTCCTCTTCACCATCGAGCACGGTTTTGTGCAAGGGCTCGCAGTTCGTTCCAGTTCTTATTTACGGATCTCATTTCCGCCTCCGTTGAGCAGCGACAGGTGGTTCGTGGGCTGCCTGCACTTCGTCCGGTCTGTTGGAAGGGGTTCGATCGCAGCGCCTGTTTGGCAATGTTATCGTCACTCTTTCTCAGAGTGTGGCTTATCAATTTCCATTTTCTTTCAAAAGAAGCGTTAAGAACGTCTTCAAAGCCGGAAAAGTATTGGGCACAGAATGTAATCCCGCCGGGCGCCGGGCGCCGGTCAGCACGTGAAAGGGTTCCGATAATTTGCTTTTATGGAGGACGTGACAATAACCGTCGCTATATAGCTTTCCTCGTTATTAAGTATTTGGCTTATGATCTATCGATTCGGGAGGAGGTAGTGAGCACTCAATCTATTTTATCGACGTTTGCTCCGGGATGTGAGAAATCCTTTCCATTTGGTTGCGGGGGAGTTCCAAGAACTATTTTCGTTAATTTGACAATCATCTTAGATGTTACAGCGATTTCAACTGAGAAACAGGTTAGTTTTATATCTTCTGGCTTAATCAATTCTAAATTATGCTTTTATGTTACTAGGTTCTAGCGCCATTGCGCCTTTCTTATCAACATCTCGTACGTGAGCATTGGGGAATATCCATCAGCAAGTGGAGCGGCAAGCTGCAAAAGAAATTTTTGATTGAGTTGCTCGGTTGTAGTGCGGGTGGCGATGATATCCTAAAGAAATATAACAGGTGGCGCAAAATTAATCGATTATGGAAAGATTTATAATATTTGCTAATATCGTCCTACGGCAATCATATTTGACACTTGTGAGCTAGACAGCTGCACCATACAAACAGACAAGCAATGGATGACGTAAGGGTCAAAATAAAGATTTCCATCATTCAAAATAATTTTTTTTTTTTAGTAAAAAGTTGAATGGTTAATTTTGCGCCACCCGATTAATTTTGCGCCACCCTTTACATATGCACAATGAGTACTATTTTATTTTACTTACTTGAGGCAAATAAAGTTGGAAAAAAACTTGAGATAATAGGATTTAATAGCTTCACTAGTATCCCAGTTCTTCGGTTTTAATTCGAATTTCCCGAAAAATTTTTTGTATGCAGTTTTATGGCTTATTAAATCTTACTTTTACGTTGAGCAATTTCTTCGTATACAAAATTTTGTATATTTGTTACTCTTTTCCAAGGTAGGCGGATTTTGAAAATAGTGCAAATAAATCAATAACAAAACCACAAAATACGAGGTTAGAAGTTTTGTTTTAATGGTGGTGCCACGGCAGTGCCACACTCACTTTTGGGTAAATGCGTGGCTCGATAGCGACTTAATAAAATTCGTGTACCATAAATATTTGAAACGTGTACCTCATTTGGATCGGACATACATAAATATTATAGATATCGAATACAAAAAAAAACACTCTTTGTCTATGCGTATATTTTATTCTTCAGCCCCAGTATGGTAATTTTGCTTATTGACGTAGCCATTAAGCCAAAAATGAACAGATACGAGTATGTACATAATAAGTGGCCTGAGCGCGCGAACGACAAATTTCACAGAGCATCGATTTTCGTAATATAATTGTACGACTTATAAGCGTTGTTGAGGTATAAGTTTTTCCATGAGGAAATATCAATGAATACTGAAAAAGATTATGTAAATAGTTTGACAGTAGTCACACGAGATCTGATCACCCTTTATGTATAAATTCGGGTATATTAATTTCAGCCCGGACCGAGTTTATCACTTCCTTACATGTTTTGTATCGAGCGGGGAACACCCTAATGCCCATATGCGCTCTATAGTAAGCCTGAAAGTACGCTTGCTCACGTTTCTGCTAAGAAAGCTTGCACATAAAATATACAAATTATTTGCGGGCATCGTGACTTTGACAGTAGTTTGTGGCAAGCGTATATTTTGTGAAATGAACTAATTTAAATTTGCCACACTTGGCATCCCATTTGCCAGTAAAATTCTGCAATAAATGAGTGTTAAACTACTTCAAGCATAATTACTTCCGCCAATAAGAAAAATGTTTTTTCCAAACAAAAATGTGTTTTCCAACGAGCATGAGAGATGCAAGTTTTTTGAAATACATTGCCTTTTATTAAAAGACTACGGCAGAAGAAAGGTATGAGGCGGAATTTCAACGGAGCAGTTATGGAGAAAAAGCAATCAAATTGTGTTAGTATTCACTAGAAAAGATAGGCGATAATCAAGAAAATCCGTGCAAATTTGAGTTTTGGAATAAGTTTTCTCAAAATTATCAAATTGACTTATACAATTTTTCTATCATGGCATCAAATTTTATAAATTTTTGTATTGCAAAGCAGCTAAAACAATAAGTAATAATTTACCTTCAAATTTATCCTACAATGTGTGACATTTAAGTTCCGGGGATTCGACAATAAAACGCAAGCAAATTTAGTAACGTGGTACATTTTATTATCGATGCTCACAATATTCGCAACCTATCCCTCAGAATGATTCCCACGTTTCTTTCGCAACTAAAATCACCCTTCGTAATACTCCGAAGTTAACCCGCTCAGTTTCCTATAACTCCAGAGCGCCGCTACTATGAGTTCTAAGGTCAGAAATAAGAGAAACTCATAAGAGGTAATATCGGGTTCATGTGGCGGGTGCAGAAATGTTTGAATGCCTTTCTTTGCAAAAAAACTCATAGTATAAGACACAGTAGTTCAAGATGAGTTTAGGACGAGCCTGGAAAATGCTTACCCATAGCTGCTCCAGGGCGCGAACGTAGAACTGGGTGCGATTGTCTGTTCTACAGGGGATCGAATAAATAATCAACATTGCTTTGAGTTACTTTCGTTGGCCGCTCCGTACACTTTTACACCCACGCTCGACTTTTTTTTACAAAATTTAAAATTATACTAAAATATCCACCACCTGCAGTTGGGGATAATTTCTAAGGTTTTTCGAGATTTCACTAAAAGTTTTCACGACACAATGAAAAAATTTACTTTCGAACAACAAGCCTAGAACTAAAATCAGTCGGAAGTGCTATCAGTTTAAAAACAGAGGTTCTCATTTCCATTATAGCTCACTTCGACCTTTATGGACGGCATATTTCCTTTTTTGCAACACATCAACTGCTACGCATGCACATCAGGCAACCAGGCATAGCCATGACGTCGTGCAAATTACTTCAAACTGTACTCGAAATATCAACCGACTAAATAAATAAACCAATAGAAATGCGCATTTTATTTAAATTCCAACCTTTGCCTCAACTTTTTGAAAATAAGATTTACGATTTGGCGGCGAAAAATAAAATCAACTATCGAGCGTTAGTTTGCATATTTTACTTAAATTTTTTTTTAATATTTAAATCAATTTGGTCTAAAAATTTCAAAAAACTCGATTTTTTTTTTCGATATTTCAAAAGTATAGTGTCTTAAGAATATACTGTGAAATTTCCATGCGGAAGTTCGCAATATTATAGCTTCTACAGCCGATTAACTAAGTAGAGAGCGGTCTGCGCGCTCGCGCATCTCAAACTTTAAACTCATTTAACTCGAAATCACTTTTTTTGGTCGGGTGTTGTCAAAAAAATATTCTACCGCGCGTATCAGAATCATATTATTATTTCAACTATTTCGTATTTTTTTGATTAAAAACTGAAAAAAGGACCCCGATTTTTAGAGTGAACCGCGCCATTGTCGATTTTGTTTTATTCTAGTATGAGACATGGCTACAGTCATATTGGTTAATAATTTTTGTGGTTTTTGAGTTTCAGATAAATAGAAGAGCCAAAATCGACAACACCGTCCAGGTCCAATTTTTCGGGAGCATCAACTTGAGCGGCATTTTTAAAATGTTTAAAATTAAACTTTTTTTTTTTCATTTCTCTATGTTAAAGAAGTTAAATAAAAAGCTTTAAAAATTTAAATATCATTTTTAATTTTTTTATTGTAAAAAAAAATCCTGAAAATACTCTAAATTTTTCGAGCTCTAGACCACCGGGACCCCTTAAGTCTTTATCAAGTTATACGCATTTACCCGAAAGAGGCTATAGCACAGATCATTTTGACAAAAAATTTAGTTGGGGCATGTTTATAGCGGGTATTTTTTTAGCTGTGTGAGAACTATCGATATCGATAACTATAGCTGGACAGCTGAGAATGACAAACTGTGTCTATATTCCTGATTAGTAAGGCTTGACAAGACATCATGAATCGCTTTAACGCTCGATTTAACGCTAGAACAACGCTACCAAGTTGTGGGAATTTACTTTGAAAAAAATTAATAAATCTGTTCGCGAAGTTCATAAACCTCTAGCGGCATCATCGGTCTTTATTTCTTTCGACATGAGGAAGGAGCTGCTGTTACGGTGAATGTCTAGTGCTACTAAGCCATGCAGACTGAAATTTTGTTTCAAGGTGGCACAACTCGCCTTACAGCTCGCTTAACAATCGATTTATTTCA